>JAWNOW010000863.1:0-46152 GCA_035045625.1 Drosophila formosana | reverse complement strand
AAACAGTATATTGATATTAACACTGGGCATAGGACTAGGGCGACAAATAATTTTGAAATAGATTTTTTGAAATTATTAAATAATGCTGTCTATGGTTAAACCATGGAAAGCACCGAAAAGAGGGTAGACATCCGTATTGTTACTGAATGGAATTCTCCAGTCATAGGTCTACAAGTTGGATGCCAGAGACTTGATATCCAGGTAAAATATTCATAGAGCAACAAAGTTTAGTGAAACTATGTTTGCAATTCAAATGAAAAGATTACACAACATTTGTGATAAGCCAATATATTTCGGATTTGTAGTGTTCGAGTTATCAAAATTCAAAATGTATGATTTTCATTATGATTATATGAAACCCAAATTTTACAAAGCACCAAAATTAAACACTGATTCGTTTATATACTCTATAAAAACAAACAACTTCTATGAAGAAATTCGTGATGATGTCGAATTGAAATTTGATACATCTGAGTATTCAAATGAATTGGCTAAGTTATACCATTTTAAACAAGGCAGCAAGAAGTGGTAATCCAAGTAGTGAGTTTGGTGGGTTACGTTCAAATATGTATGCATATAGGTGTGAAAATTCTGGTACTGCTAGGGAAATATGAGTAAAAAGAATAAAGCGCAAAAAAAAAAAGTAAGAAAGCTACAGTCGAGACCATTTCGAGCGAAAACAAAAACCTGAAATGATATTTTAACAACAAATATACCAAAGAATATACTGAAACTTGTTTTGTTGTATATATTTGAAAATAACGGGTAAAAATCCATAACACCGACATGGTCCCACTGTCAACTCAATAAACAAAGCGCGAGCAGCTGGAAGGGAATTTTACATATAAAAGTGATTCTTTAATAACTTTCTTGTATTTCATACGATCTGAACCAAATTCACAGGAGTCATTTGGACAGTCATTATTATTATGTATACCAAAAACATTAAACAAACTTGATCTGCGAAAGACCTACCCGAATACTGTCATCAAATTTGATATCTCTAGGTCATTCACACACTTAAAACGTCCATATGCATTGGCCACAACAATTTTGATAAATAATTTAACGAATAACTTTTGTTCTACTTATCCGATTTGCACCAAAATTACAGGGTATATTCAGAGTGTCAAGCGCAGATAGGTTACCAAATATAAACATCAGAAGTTCCCAAGCTAATAACTGATCTCCGTGATAAGGAGAAAAACTCTAAAGCAGTGTATTAAGCATGGGTTGAGGATAAAAAAGAGTCACACTGTCTTAGAGTTTTAGCAGAAGGCCTGGCTTAAATCGGACTCCGGACTTTTACCAAATGGACCTGTACAGTCTCAATCTCAATCTCAATCTTCTTCTTCATCTTCAAAAAACTAATCTCATCATTTCTTATAACCTATCAAAATGTGCGTGGTTAACGTAGTAAATTAAGTAAGCTATACGTCGACAGTTTCACTTTTTCTACTGATGTAGTTGCGTTTTCGGAAATTCGGATATTTCTGATTCCGACATAATTGGATTTCCCAATAATTTGATTTGGTGGATTTCAAGCTATCTCAGCCAAAGAACGCAAAAAGTTTCTTTTAATAATTTCCTTTCTAAAACATTCTGAGTTACGTCTGGAGTGCTCCAGGGTAGCCATCTCGGTCCCTTACTTTTCACATTGTTCATAAATGATCTACCTACTGTTTTGACACAATCTCGCGTACTAATGTATGCAGATGATGTTAAAATATGCCTGCAGTACAGGGATTGGCCATGCCATATCAAGTTGCAGAGAGATCTTGACTCTTTTCAGTCAAAGTGAACATGTTAAATTTAAACTTTTCTAAATGTGTTGTGATGTCCTTCTATAGAGTTAATCCACATTTGGCCTCTTACTTACTGAACGGTAACGATCTAAAAAGAATTACTGCTGTTGATGATCTACGTATTCTCTTAGATCATAAACTTAAATTTGCAGACCACATTTCTAGAACGGCCAATAAAGCTATATCGGTTTCATTAAGAGGTGGTCAAAGGAATTTGATGACCCTTATATTACTAAGACCCTTTATACATCACTTGTTCGTCCGATTCTGGAATCTGCAAGATATTCCAGCTTTTCAGACATGGATGCTATGGGTAACTCAATACCATCGCGTTCTTGTGCTAAAACACAACCAATTCCATATGAACTAACGTCACACAAAAGAATAAACTGTTGGGAAAAATCAGGGGTTATTAATATCGGTGCTACTGTTAAACATTACTTAAGCGAGTTGAAAGTTTTGTCGGCTTCCTCATTCCAACTGATAGATTTTTTCCCATTCAGTAACTCGGTCAGTGGAAAACTAACTGTGGCGTAGTTTTCGATGAAACGTCGATACCATCCAGTTAGACCTAAAAATCTTCTCAACTGTTTTATCGAGGTAGGGACTGGGAAATCCGTGATAGAAATAATTTTATCGGGATCAGTCATTATACTACCTTGGCCTATGATAAACCCAAGATATTTAATTTCACGCATACAAAATTTAGATTTGCCAACATTAATGGTAAGATTAGCTTTACGCAAACACAAAGCTATTCAAAATCATCAGATAAAATAAGCAAATCGTCTAGATATATAAAAACCCTCTTGCGCAAATGGGCAGGTATGACCTGGTCCATGAGTCTACACAGTGTCAGAGCTGCATTACACAGTCTAAATGGCATCATTATACCCTATACCCTTTGGGTAGAAGGGTATTATAACTTAATGCCAACAGAAAATGTATGTAACAGGCAGAAGGAGGCATCTCCGAACTTATAAAGTTTTATTCTTGATCAGTGTCAACAGCCGAGACGATATAGCCATGTCCGTCTGTATGAACACCTAGATCTCAGAGACTCTAAGAGCTAGAGCTACCAAATTTGGGGACAGTACTCCTATAAGTCCTACGCAAATCAAGTTTATTTCAAATGTTGGATGCCACGCCCCTTTTCGCCTCCAAAAGTCTGTAAAAGCCGTAATAATAGACCTAGAGCATTGAATTTTGGTGTGCATTTTAATGATTATATTCTCTATGATTCCTGTGATCCTGGGATCGAATGAAAAACAAGAAAGTTATTAAAGAATCAATTTTATATGCAAGATTCACTTGCAGCTGCTCGCGCTTTGTTTGTTTAGTTGACAGTGTGACCATAACGGTGTTGTGGATTTTTATTCGCTATTTTCAAATATATACAAAAAAAAAAGTTTTAGTATATTTGGTATATTTTTTGTTAAAATATCATTTAAAATTTTTGTTTTCTCTCGGAATGGGTTGCGGGTATCATACGGTCGAGCACTCTCGACTGTAGCTTTCTTACTTGTTTGTTATGCATGCGGGACTCCACAAATATACAAAACCAATTGTCAAAACTGCACGAAGAAGCAGGAAAACCGGCAAAGAGGGGCACTCAATCCAGAAAGGGTGTCCCAGAAATAGATGATAGTTCTAGTGTAAAATTTAAAAACGTTAGAATTTTAGAAAGACCAATAGAACAAGCGTCTCAATCTGAAGTATATCATAATTTTAAGCCCTATCACGAAAGAGTGAAAAATTATTTTTTAGCTAGAGATAGAATATTTGGTGGACAATGTGAAAAAAGTCGTCGAAATACTATTCGTCAGCGGAAATATTTTAGGTTATTAAAAAACAAGTAAGAAAGCTACTCAAAACTACGTTCTAACGGCATGCTTTATTATTGTATAATTTTTTTTTTTTGTGTGTTTTTTTTTCTGTTGACTTTCTACTGGGAGACATATGTAAAGATAAATATTTTGGCTTTCACTACTTATTGTTATACAATTATACGATTGGGCTATTTCAACTACTAAAGATTTATTTTAAGCTGGCATAAATGTTCATCCTCAACTGAAAGGACTTTTACGGACAATGTGACACAGTTGCATCGACATTGTATTCCAGTAAAATACCTCATCAGATAATTTCAATTCATGTTCACAAAAACAAACCTGCTCATGAAAAAGTTCTTATAATTTTCGACGCCAACAAACTGAATAATCTTTTCATCGTTTATCTTGGTCGAGGTAATCAAATAATTAACTACTCGAATTCCAAAGATGTTAAATAAAATTCAATGCTCTAGGTCCATTATTACGGCTTTAACAGACTTTTGGGGGCGGAAAGGGGCGTGGCATCCAACTTTTGAAATAAACTTGATCTGCGTAGCACCTATAGGAGTACTGTCCCCAAATTTGGTAGCTCTAGCTCTTATAGTCTCTGAGATCTAGGTGTTCATACGGACGGTCAGACGGACAGACGGACATGGCTATATCGTCTCGGCTGTTGACAATGATCAAGAATATATATACTTTATGGGGTATGCCTGTTACATACATTTTCTGTTGGCACTAAGTTATAATACCCTTCTACCCTATGGGTAGCGGGTATCAAAAGAGCAACATAATCCATGTAGAAAATTATAGAATAGCTTAACAAATACATTTTCTAAGTATAAGATTTCATCACTAGCACATTCTAATTTTTTTTTTTTTTTTAAGATTTTAATTTGTATGCTTTTATAATACTGTGCGTTCTACTATTTGTTTGTTTGTTTTTGTTTTATTCTTTTACAACTCGAATAGCTTTAGATTTGGCTTTTGGTTTTGGTTTTTTCGCAATTTGCAATTATTTTAACTGTCTTTCTAATACTTTTCATAAATGTAATTTTAACGATGTTTCAATTTGCACATTATCTGCCTCCAGCTGCATGATGAAAATTTCCCCACTGCCGTAGAAAAATTTAGTTTTTCCAACTTTCCTTCGATGTTCCGCTGCCTCAATTGATATTTTTTTTTTTCCTGAGACTGGCTAAAGTTGAAATGTTGACCCCATCAACAGGGCACGCCTTATTATAGGAAATAATTTAATAAGTCAATTGGACTTTTAATATATACACTTTTAATTTTCTTCAATAATTACCTTGCCGGCACGGCACGAAAAAACATAAATTATTTTGCTTTTATATATCTCCAATCTCTGCAGGATCGCTGAGATATGTAGAGATTATTCTTCCCTCTCTTAGATTGACTTTTAAACTTTGAGTTTTTTATAACTCTTTTTATACATCTGATGCGCTTGACTATTGTGCAGAATAGAAGATCTAAGCCGGATGCAGAAGTTCAGTCAACCTTCAAAGCGCTTGCGTGTGGTGAATATACCTGTCACATTACAGGGTTGTAATATGCGACTTACATACACAGTCGCTCGCGGTCATTAAGCGCGTAACAATTTGAATTCAAATTACAACGGCCGAATTGATAATTTTTCTCTGTTTCGTGTAATAATTAATATTCTTGTATTTGTTTTATTTTATATGGGGCCATTACAAGAATTGATAATATTGCAAATGCATTTTGCTACTATCTTGGAGAGTGGGAAAGCCCATATAAATTTTTAATTACGGTTACCGTCTACATACATGAATTCTACCGGGATGTCCTGGTATAAATTAAAGGGAAGCCAACTCTACGTTTACTAAATACTACTACTAAATATTTACTGCCTACAGAAATTCGACAGTCGAAGTTGTTCCAAGTAAAAGGGACATGTATGTATACTGCAATAACTTCTCTTCACTTCTCAGAAAATAATGGCTAGTCTACAAAAGAATACGCCCAGCACAAACGGTGCATTTGAAGCTTTCATAAATACATATTCAGCACGCCATGGAAATGATATGCCTAGTCTTTTCCAAAGCGGCAAAGTGTGGAATCGAATGTCGGAATCTCAGAGGAATATATACCGACATATAGTCAAGTCGCGAAATGTTGACATGGATGAGGACGATGGCATGTGCTGTGCCAAAAAAAGGAAACCGTCTTGTCGCCCACGAAAACCCAGATGCGCTCCAAAATCGAGGTGCGCGCCTAAACCGAGGTGCGCGCCTAAACCGAGGTGCGCGCCAAAGCGCCCGGCTTGCAAACCGCGTCGATCTTGCAAACCCAAATGCCAAAATCCTGGTCCTTTTACGAACAATGGCTATCTCAATTTCGTTCGTGTCTATAGACGTAAGCACTGCGGTCTAAATCCAAATGTGTTGGTGAAGCGGGCAGCTCGGGCTTGGATCCGACTTCCAGAGTGCAAGAAAGATCGCTATCGTCGCCAGGTAGAGTATATAATACATTTTTTATCCTCAATTTTTGTATATATGCTTTTTCTCAGGCATGCAAGGTGACTAAGAATGGTCGTCATATGAGGAAAAAAGTTTGCGCTCGATAGTTTCATGGGAAAATTGTTTTTTGTAAAAATCTAATTTGTAGTCAATAAATTTTTCAGATATTTTAAATATTGTTTATGAAGCATTCTATAGCAACTATCAGGTAACAAAATCATGTCAGCAATAGAAATTGCTAATAATAATTGCGACAAGACGGTTTTATTTTTTTGGCACAGCACATGCCATCGTCCTCATCCATGTCAACATTTCGCGGCTTGACTATATGTCGGTATTCCGACATTCGATTGTATTATTCGGTAATATGCATTACGCCACGTGGTGTTTAATTAGTGTTTCATTTAGAGTGGAAAACGCTGATAGATAGAATATAAAGTACATTTCAAGGCCAGACAGGTACTTATGCAGTTGGGAAAACTCTGAAATTAAATTTATTATTCTTTGATATGAGCTTTCGTACTTGTATGAATATATAAAAGGCAAGTGAGCAAGAGGAAAACCATTCATGTATCTTGCGGATTGAAGAATGTTACATGTGTGAGCCTATTGCAAACTGCAAAAATTATTTATAATTCCCGAAAAACTGAAAATAGCTTTTACGGCCTTGTTTATATGGTTTAGTAGTTTGGAGGTGCGGTATTTGCAACAACTTAGAGACTTACAAAAGAAAGCAATCGTGCCTCTTACGACTATAATTGACAATTTTCTAAACAATTCCCCAAATTAGCGTAAAATGTTTTGACTTTTGCCACCCATTATACTAGCATGTCCTTTCACTTCTTGTATGTTAAGGGAACACTTTAACCTGTGAAAAATGAAAGTAAGTCAGCAATTACCCGCTGTAACTATGATACATATGTTATAAGCTGTAGTATCTGCGGGGCTTGCAAACTAAAGATTGTATAATAAAATAATAAATCTATGTTGATAGCGCAGAAAATCTTTAAAAATTAATGATTTCATCTAGCAGATCTATTGGACGACGTTATCCTTCATATAATTATTTAAGTGATTTAAACATAACAAGTTAAAACAAGCACACATCAGCAATATATTTTTTATGAAATTTTTGTACTAAAAAATGAAACTACCTATATAGCGGTGAAGGGCTGGTGCGTTGCCTATTTAATGAAATTGTTGCTCTTGTTCCAGCTCTCGCTTGATCGCTTCCGATTTAATTGGGACACCCAGCATTTTTATACCCGCTACCCATAGGGTAGAAGGGTATTATAACTTAGTGCCAACAGAAAATGTATGTAACAGGCAGAAGGAGGCATCTCCGACCCCATAAAGTATATATATTCTTGATCAGTGTCAACAGCCGAGACGATATAGTCATGTCCGTCTGTCCGTCTGTCCTTTCTCTGTCTGTCCGTATGAACACCTGGATCTCAGAGACTATAAGACATAGAGACACCAAATTTGGCAAAAAGGTTCCTTCTTACCCTACGCAGATCAAGTTTATTTCAAAAGTTGGATGCCACGCCCCCTTCGCCCACAATAAGCATTAATCTAAAAAAAGTCAAGTATTTTTTTTTATGTAAATCGCGTATAACTCCAAAAGTTCTTTGTGTAATGATGTGTGATGTGAATTTGGTAACCCATCTGCGCTTGACATTCTTAATATACCCTGTAATTTTGGTACAAATCGAATAAGTAGAACAAAAGTTATTCGTGAAACTATTTATCAAAATTTTTGTGCCCAGTGCATATGGACGTACTAAGTGTGTGAATGACCTAGAGATATCAAATTTGGTGACAGTATTCGTGTAGGTCTTACGCAGATCATGTTTGTTTTAGATTTTTGCCACGCCCCTTTCCGCCCCCAAAAACTTTAAAAGCCGTAATAATAGACCTAGAGCATTGAATTTTGGTATAGCAATGGTTATATAACAATTATATTCCCAATGACTCCTGTGAATTTGGTTGAGATCGAATGAAAAACGATGGAAGTTATTAAATAATCAATTTTATATGCAAAATTCAGTTGCAGCTGCTCGCGCTTTGTTTGTTTAGTTGACAGAGTGACCATGTCGGTATTTAATGGATTTAAACCAAAATTATCAAATATATACAAAAAAACACAAGTTTCAGTATATTCGGTGGTATATTTTTTGTTAAAATATCATTCAAGCTTTTTGTTTTCTCTCGAAATGGGTTGCGGGTATCATACGGTCGAGAACTCTCGACTGTAGCTTTCTTACTTGTTTTAATATCAATTAAGAAGAAAATTATATCAAAAAATTTATTCATTATTTTTCATCAATGATCATTGATCATTGTTTTTGTACATTTAAAAGGCGAGAGTGGGCATTACAAAAGTTTCATAATGAAATAAATTTCGTAGCTCTAGCTCGTACGTGAACAATGGCTATATCGTCTCAGCTGGGGTCGGATATGACTTCTTCTGCCTGCTCCATTTTCTGTTGTAATTTCGCAATTACTAAAGAAAAACCAATACAGTGTTTGGGTGTTTGCGATACGCTGACGTGTGCCATCCTATGTGCGTCAGTGCCTGAGGTCGAGTCCCGCTCGTAAAATTGTTCACATTAATTTTTTAGCAAAGTCTTCTCAATATTACGAAAATATTTTCGTGTCCTCCAAAACTGGGAAGCGGGTATTTTACAGTTGAGGACACTCGACTCAAAACGTCTCGATGGCTTCGTCAAAGCGAAGGATAGATTGGCAACATCTCCTTTTGGTTATGTTTTTTTAAGAAATTTATAGGAATATCAAAGGGCCCTACTAGTATCGCCTTTGTGGTATATGGATCACCTACTAACTTTTAAGAATTCCCATCTTATTTTTTTACTTTTGCAATTGCTAGTTTTTTAGTTTTTTAATAATAATCGGTGAATATTATTCCATGCGCATTCGAACACAAGGATGTCATATCCTTGCTAATCGACAATTGCATTGTTCCATGCTTTGGAGTCACTATTTGTTATTTTGTAGACTTTTTGTATGTTCTTTTCGGTAACAGCTTTTTTTGGGTCGCCCACTGCTTGTATTGTCCTCGGTGCAAATTTCACCTCGTTTAATCTTAGCAAGCCATTTCTCCATGATTGATTTGACTGATAAAGATACCGAATAATGTCTGTTTCCCTTAATTTTGAAATACAAAAAGTAGCTTCATTTAATATGCTATATGTAACAAATTATTGGTATGACAGCTGTCAAATTTATAAACGTGATTTTCAGAGCTTACTAAAAAAATATGGTTTTATTACTAGTAGTGCCTTCTAGAAGTTTGCCTACTTACTTTTTATCCATCTGTTAGTCCATTATTCTCGATTTGAACGTCTAATTGAAAATCAAGTACGCAATGAATTTGATACATTAGCCAGCATTTCGACAGCTAGATAGTCTCTTAGTATAGTTATAAAATCTGAGCTCTACATAGCAAGTTTTAAACAAATTTTATTTCTGTCAAATTTTATTTGTAAAATATTTTTATTGGACGATAAATCAACACGGTATGTAGAAAACTGTTATTAATAACCTAAAATCAATATTTGGGACTCAAAATTTGGGAGGGATTTCTTGGTTGATTATTTTATGATTTCATAGTCTAATCAAAGGAAAACTCCTTCAATATTCTCTCTCCTTGGAAGTTTCATTGCTCTATTGATGCAATACTGCCGAGTGTCTGGATAATGCCGTGGCAATTGTGGCTCTTACTGCAGATACGTGCAACTCGCAGTAGCACCCAGACAACCGACAGTTACATTTGACAGTGTGGCAAGTCGCACGGACCATTCGGGTTGGGCCTCGGGGTTGGCTGAATGTATGCAAATTTAGTTGCTTCTAAGAGTATAGTAGTGCTACAGCCGATGTTGGAGCAACAGCAAAACAATTACTCAAACATTGTTGCAGCTGTTCGTTGGACATTGTGCGTGATAAATAACAACTGTTCTGACGGCTAATGATGATAACGCCCTCAATGGCTACCTTCTGAAGTCTGTTCTCGTGGTATTCATAATTGGCAGAGGACATTATTTTCTGCTGTAAATTTCTAGAAAGACCATTGATTCGTGAAAGAGGCTTAGCACATTCCATTCCCACAGTTCGCTTGCCGTCATAAAATTAACGCTAAGCCAATATTTTGCTCAGCTAGCCCCCTGCCGTCTTGCATTCAAATTGCGTATACGTATAATGGTAATAACCGCAACTTACAGAACGGGTGCGGAGCTGAGTATAAATCAGCATCGTAAGAATTGATAATATTGCAAATGCATTTTGCTACTATCTTGGAGAGTGGGAAAGCCTATATTAATTTTAAATTCTGGTTACCGTCTACATACATGTATTCTACCGGGATGTCCTGGTATAAATTAAAGGGAAGCCAACTCTACGTTTACTAAATACTACTACTAAATATTTACTGCCTACAGAAATTCGACAGTCGAAGTTGTTCCAACTAAAAGGGACTATATTTTGTACATGTATCTATACTGCAATAACTTCTCTTCACTTCTCAGAAAATAATGGCTAGTCTACAAAAGAATATGCAGCCCAGCACAAACGGTGCATTTGAAGCTTTCATAAATACATATTCAGCACGCCATGGAAATGATATGCCTAGTCTTTTGCAAGGCGGAAAAGTGTGGAATCGAATGTCGGAATCTCAGAGGAAAATATACCGACATATAGTCAAGTCGCGAAATGTTGACATGGATGAAGATGATGGCATGTGCTGTGCCAAAAAAAGGAAACCGTCTTGTCGCCCACGAAAACCCAGATGCGCGCCTAAACCGAGGTGCGCGCCTAAACCGAGGTGCGCACCTAAACCGAGGTGCGCGCCAAGGCGCCCGGCTTGCAAACCGCGTCGATCTTGCAAACCCAAATGCCAAGATCCTGGTCCTTTTACGAACAATGGCTATCTCAATTTCATTCGTGTCTATAGACGTAAGCACTGCGGTCTAAATCCAAATGTGTTGGTGAAGCGGGCAGCTCGGGCTTGGATCCGACTTCCAGAGTGCAAGAAAGATCGCTATCGTCGCCAGGTAGAGTATATAATACATTTTTTATCCTCAATTTTTGTATATATGCTTTTTCTCAGGCATGCAAGGTGACTAAGAATGGTCGTCATATGAGGAAAAAAGTTTGCGCTCGATAGTTTCATGGGAAAATTGTTTTTTGTCAAAATCTAATTTGTAGTCAATAAATTTTTCAGATATTTTAAATATTGTTTATGAAGTATTCTATAGCAACTATCAGGTAACAAAATCATGTCAGCAATAGAAATTGCTAATAATAATTGCGACAAGACGGTTTTATTTTTTTGGCACAGCACATGCCATCGTCCTCATCCATGTCAACATTTCGCGGCTTGACTATATGTCGGTATTCCGACATTCGATTCCACACTGTGCCGCCTTGCAAAAGACTATGTATATTGTATTATTCGGTAATATGCATTACGCCACGTGGTGTTTAATTAGTGTTTCATTTAGAGTGGAAAACGCTGATAGATAGAATATAAAGTACATTTCAAGGCCAGACAGGTACTTATGCAGTTGGGAAAACTCTGAAATTAAATTTATTATTCTTTGATATGAGCTTTCGTACTTATATGAATATATAAAAGGCAAGTGAGCAAGAGGAAAACCATTCATGTATCTTGCGGATTGAAGAATGTTACATGTGTGAGCCTATTCCAAACTGGAAAAATTATTTATAATTCCCGAAAAACTGAAAATAGCTTTTAAGGCCTTGTTTATATGGTTTAGTAGTTTGGAGGTGCGGTATTTGTAACAACTTAGAGACTTAGAAAAGAAAGCAATCGTGCCTCTTACGACAATAATTGACAATATTCTAAACAATTCCCCAAATTAGCGTAAAATGTTTTGGTTTTTGCCACCCATTATACTATCATGTCCTTTCACTTCTTGTATGTTAAGAGAACACTTTAACCTGTGAAAAATGAAAGTAAGTCAGCAATTACCCGCTGTAACTATGATACATATGTTATAAGCTGTAGTATCTGCGGGGCTTGCAAACTAAAGATTGTATAATAAAATAATAAATCTATGTTGATAGCGCAGAAAATCTTTAAAAATTAATGATTTCATCTAGCAGATCTATTGGACGACGTTATCCTTCATATAATTATTTAAGTGATTTAAACATAACAAGTTAAAACAAGCACACATCAGCAATATATTTTTTATGAAATTTTTGTACTAAAAAATGAAACTACCTATATAGCGGTGAAGGGCTGGTGCGTTGCCCTTTTAATGAAATTGTTGCTCTGTTCCAGCCCTCGCTTGATCACTTCCGATTTAATTGGGACACCCAGCATTTTTATACCCGATACCCATAGGGTAGAAGGGTATTATAACATAGTGCCAACAGAAAATGTATGTAACAGGCAGAAGGAGGCATCTCCGACCCCATAAAGTATACATATTCTTGATCAGCGTCAACAGCCGAGACGATATAGCCATGTCCGTCTGTCCGTCTGTCTGTCCGTATGAACACCTGGATCTCATAGACTATAAGACATAGAGACACCAAATTTGGCAAAAAGGTTCCTTCATACCTTACGCAGATCAAGTTTATTTCAAAAGTTGGATGCCACGCCCCCTTGGCTTTGTTTGTTTAGTTGATAGTGTGACCATGTCGGTGTTGGTAATTTTTAGCCGCTATTTTCAAATATATACAAACAAAACACAAGTTTCAGTTTATTTTTGGTAGATTTGTTGTTAAAATATCATTAAAATTTTTTTTTTCTCGCAATGGGTTGCGGGTATCATACGGTCGAGCACTCTCGACTGTAGCTTTCTTACTTGTTTTAATGTCAATTAAGAAGAAAATTATATCAAACAAGTAAGAAAGCTACAGTCGAGAGTTCTCGACCGTATGATACCCGCCACCCATTTCGAGAGAAAACAAAAAGCTTGAATAATATTTTAAGAAAAAATATACCACCGAATATACTAAAATTTGTTTTTTTGTATATAGATATTTTTTTTAAATCCATTAAATACCGACATGGTCATTCTGTCAACTAAACAAACAAAGCGCGAGCAGCTGCAACTGAATTTTGCATATAAAATTGATTCTTTAATAACTTCCTTGTTTTTCACTCGATCTCAACCAAATTCACAGGAATCATTGAGAATATAATTTTTATTATGCATACTAAAATTCAATGCTCTAGGTCTATTATTACGGCTTTTACAGTTTTTGGGGGCGGAAAGGGGCGTGGCAAAAATCTAAAACAAACTTGATCTGCGTAAGACCTACACGAATACTGTCACCAAATTTGATATCTCTAGGTCATTCACACACTTAATACGTCCATATGCACTGGGCACAAAAATTTTGATAAATAATTTAACGAATAACTTTTGTTCTACTTATCCGATCTGTACCAAAATTACAGGGTATATTAAGAGTGTCAAGCGCAGATGGGTTACCAAATTACACATCATTACACCAAGAACTTTTGGAGTTATACGCGATTTACTAAAAAAAAAACTTGACTTTTTCTAGATTAATGCTTATTGTGGGCGAAGGGGGCGTGGCATCCAACTTTTGAAATAAACTTGATCTGCGTAGGGTATGAAGGAAACTTTTTGCCAAATTTGGTGTCTCTATGTCTTATAGTCTCTGAGATCCAGGTGTTCATACGGACAGACAGACGGACAGACGGACAGACGGACAGACGGACATGGCTATATCATCTCGGCTGTTGACGCTGATCAAGAATATATATACTTTATGGGGTCGGAGATGCCTCCTTCTGCCTGTTACATACATTTTCTGTTGGCACTAAGTCATAATACCCTTCTACCCTATGGGTAGCGGGTATAAAAATTGTCCAAATCGAAATACAGTTTTAATGAATGTTTCAAATTATAATCCATTTAATAATTTTTCATTTTTATTTGTATGTCAATTTGTTTTAAAAATTAATGTGTACCTCACGCTAATTCCAATGCTTAAAGCTGATGATTTTATTTACTAGTTTTATTTTATTAAAAACATTTAAATTAGTAACTCGAAGATACAAAAAAAACATTCATTTTTTTAGTATAATCAAGTAACAAGAAACAAATATCTAAATTTATTCCTAAAAATATATTTGATAGTTCTTTTATTCTTATTGACTTGGAACTTATTTGATTTTGCAAGTCTTCTTGAGGTGAGCCAAGGTCTCAAGTTGAAGTCCCTTTCAATATAATTCTGTGTTTTTTCTTGTTGCTATTGATTAATTTTTAAAAAATGAACACTAATTATCTTAAAATGGCTGGGCTTGGCTTGATAATATAAAAATAAAAAATTTAAAAATATTGCCATTAGTAAATGTTATTTTTTAATTTTCTATAAATGTTCATTCGCATTGAAATCTTAACAAATATTGGAAATTTTCAAATCTAGTTTTCCTTGATTTTGTACAGATTTTGATCTAGTTAGCCTTGAATCGAGATTTGACTTGATGAGGCCCCGGAGCTCAACATTATTTTTCAGTTTGCTTCCAGAGCTCAACTGGGAAACAACTAATTTTCTGGACTCGAAATTTTTCATTTATTAAAAATTTGTTTTGTATATTTTTTTCTGGTGTGAAAATTAATTTTCATTCATTTTTTTTTTTGGTTTAACAAAATTCTTGTGAATAGTTATTTACATATAAGCGCAATTTTCTTTTGTAGAAAATGAATATACCAGTCGATATGATGATTATTCGACACATATTTTGGATGCTAGTTTTGTTTCTTTAGTTTCGTTATATTCAAAAATTTGCGATGTTCAGCCACTTTCTCGGTGTCAAAAAAAAAAAAAAATGTCATGCATGAATTTAATTAATTTATGTATTTCTAATGAAAATCGGTAATGATTTGCAATTATTTGTACTTTTTATAATTCTAACTTTCTTTTTCTTTCAGTTTTTGACACTTAGATTGTGATTTCGCTGTGTTGGTGAGTAGCCGCCATTAATCTATTAGTGAAATAATCCAAATCCATCCCGCATGCAGTTTCATATTCAATGAATAATTTTGTTCATACAATAATGAGGGCGAAGCGGATTGCGTCGAGAAATATTATAATGTTATAGTGAGTACGAGAGCTTGCGAATCAAACGAATCCTTAGCCAAAACTCGTACTAATTGCAGATCATCATTTCTATGCAACCAGAATTTTAATGGGATACATAATACAAATTTAAATCTACCGCAAATAAATAGGATTAGATAATAGGTTTAGTAAGTACAGCAAGCAAACTAAGCAACCTTGATGTAGTAATAAGTTTGACGGTACCACGCCCTCTCAAAAGGGGCGCGCGGATTGCATCAAAAAATAATATAAGAAGAATACAAAAATACATTAGAATGTGAATATGTATTTATGAAAGCTTCAAATGCACCGTTTGTGCTGGGCGTATTCTTTTGTAGACTAGCCATTATTTTCAATAATTTGTTACATATAGCATTTTTAATGAAGCTACTTTTTGTATTTTGATTCGAGTTTCAGTAAGTACGGCAACATTCTAATACCACATTTGAACTTGCCACTAAAAAGAATTTATTCTTCAGCACTTGGCGCGCAAACATTAATAATATGGCAAAATGTTATAATATTAAAATGCAAGAAAATACAACAATATTCATGTCTAATACCAATGAATAAAAAGAAACTATAACGCAGACTGAAGTTTATTGTTTCGAGGGGCACGTAACTCTGGGCGCTATTCCAGCCTGGCCAAAATCAAAAGGCCAAACCGCATGAATTGCAGCCTTAATGATGACTCCATGCACAAACATGAACTCCCCCCACACATGGTTGACGTGTGGGTCGAACGAGAGCCACTGGGGTTACAGATCCTTTTTTTTTCGCCAGTTTTGTTTTTTTTTTTTGGAAAAAACTTTTGCATACTTTTGGGGATGAGATATAAATTTCAGTCCGAAAATTAAAATGTGTTTATTACAGAAACTACAGCGATAATTTAGATAGCAATTGGCCGGTCGAAAGTCCTAATAAATACGTTTAAAAATAACTGTCGATTGTCATTCCTGATCCTGATGAGTCCTGTGGCAATCAACTCGTCTTAACAAGGACTATCAGCTGGCCAAAGGGCATTCCGATCGTCCTTTTGGTTGCAGAGATATTCATGATTTTCTAATTTTGTAGCGACTCTTTGCATTTTTTTTTCGACTCTGCAATTGAAAATTTGCAAGTCCAAAAAATAAAAACTTTTGCATACTTTTGGGGATGAGATATAAATTTCAGTCCGAAAATTAAAATGTGTTTATTACAGAAACTACAGCGATAATTTAGACAGCAATTGGCCGGTCGAAAGTCCTAATAAATACGTTTAAAAATAACTGTCGATTGTCATTAAAAAAATAAAGAATATTTAAAAAAAACAAACAAGAATTTTTCGAAAAAATCTACAAGGGGTAGGCATGGAAAATTTGCAAAAATTTCGAAAATCCTCCGTAACTTCGTCAGTTGAAGGACGATCAGGATGTCCTTTGGCATGCATATGGGGACGGATTCATGATGTACGACTATAAAATCAAAAGCCCAAATATCCTTTAAACAACAGAGTTAGAAGGACTTTTTTGCTGGGAGAAAACATGCTCTATCTTGGCCATATCCTTCCTGATCCTGATGAGTCCTGTGGCAATCAACTCGTCTTAACAAGGACTATCAGCTGGCCAAAGGGCATTCCGATCGTCCTTGTGGTTGCCGAGATATTCATGATTTTCTAATTTTGTAGCGACTCTTTGCATTTTTTTTTCGACTCTGCAATTGAAAATTTGCAAGTCCAAAAAATAAAAACTTTTGCATACTTTTGGGGATGAGATATAAATTTCAGTCCGAAAATTAAAATGTGTTTATTACAGAAACTACAGCGATAATTTAGATAGCAATTGGCCGGTCGAAAGTCCTAATAAATACGTTTAAAAATAACTGTCGATTGTCATTAAAAAAATAAAGAATATTTAAAAAAAACAAACAAGAATTTTTCGAAAAAATCTACAAGGGGTAGGCATGGAAAATTTGCAAAAATTTCGAAAATCCTCCGTAACTTCGTCAGTTGAAGGACGATCAGGATGTCCTTTGGCATGCATATGGGGACGGATTCATGATGTACGACTATAAAATCAAAAGCCCAAATATCCTTTAAACAACAGAGTTAGAAGGACTTTTTTGATGGGAGAAAACATGCTCTATCTTGGCCATATCTTTCCTGATCCTGATGAGTCCTGTGGCAATCAACTCGTCTTAACAAGGACTATCAGCTGGCGAAAGGGCATTCCGATCGTCCTTGTCGTTGCCGAGATATTCATGATTTTCTAATTTTTCGAAGAAATCTACAAGGGGCATGGAAAATTTGCAAAAATTTCGAAAATCCTCCGTAACTTCGTCAGTTGAAGGACGATCAGGATGTCCTTTGGCATGCATATGGGGACGGATTCATAATGTACGACTATAAAATCAAAAGCCCAAATATCCTTTAAACAACAGAGTAAGAAGGACTTTTTTGATGGGAGAAAACATGCTCTATCTTGGCCATATCCTTCCTGATCCTGATGAGTCCTGTGGCAATCAACTCGTCTTAACAAGGACTATCAGCTGGCCAAAGGGCATTCCGATCGTCCTCTGTGGTTGCCAGAGATATTCATGATTTTCTAATTTTGTAGCGACTCTTTGCATTTTTTTTTCGACTCTGCAATTGAAAATTTGCAAGTCCAAAAAATAAAAACTTTTGCATACTTTTGGGGATGAGATATAAATTTCAGTCCGAAAATTAAAATGTGTTTATTACAGAAACTACAGCGATAATTTAGATAGCAATTGGCCGGTCGAAAGTCCTAATAAATACGTTTAAAAATAACTGTCGATTGTCATTAAAAAAATAAAGAATATTTAAAAAAAACAAACAAGAATTTTTCGAAAAAATCTACAAGGGGTAGGCATGGAAAATTTGCAAAAATTTCGAAAATCCTCCGTAACTTCGTCAGTTGAAGGACGATCAGGATGTCCTTTGGCATGCATATGGGGACGGATTCATGATGTACGACTATAAAATCAAAAGCCCAAATATCCTTTAAACAACAGAGTTAGAAGGACTTTTTTGCTGGGAGAAAACATGCTCTATCTTGGCCATATCCTTCCTGATCCTGATGAGTCCTGTGGCAATCAACTCGTCTTAACAAGGACTATCAGCTGGCCAAAGGGCATTCCGATCGTCCTTGTGGTTGCCGAGATATTCATGATTTTCTAATTTTGTAGCGACTCTTTGCATTTTTTTTTCGACTCTGCAATTGAAAATTTGCAAGTCCAAAAAATAAAAACTTTTGCATACTTTTGGGGATGAGATATAAATTTCAGTCCGAAAATTAAAATGTGTTTATTACAGAAACTACAGCGATAATTTAGATAGCAATTGGCCGGTCGAAAGTCCTAATAAATACGTTTAAAAATAACTGTCGATTGTCATTAAAAAAATAAAGAATATTTAAAAAAAACAAACAAGAATTTTTCGAAAAAATCTACAAGGGGTAGGCATGGAAAATTTGCAAAAATTTCGAAAATCCTCCGTAACTTCGTCAGTTGAAGGACGATCAGGATGTCCTTTGGCATGCATATGGGGACGGATTCATGATGTACGACTATAAAATCAAAAGCCCAAATATCCTTTAAACAACAGAGTTAGAAGGACTTTTTTGCTGGGAGAAAACATGCTCTATCTTGGCCATATCCTTCCTGATCCTGATGAGTCCTGTGGCAATCAACTCGTCTTAACAAGGACTATCAGCTGGCCAAAGGGCATTCCGATCGTCCTTTTGGTTGCCGAGATATTCATGATTTTCTAATTTTGTAGCGACTCTTTGCATTTTTGTTTCGACTCTGCAATTGAAAATTTGCAAGTCCAAAAAATAAAAACTTTTGCATACTTTTGGGGATGAGATATAAATTTCAGTCCGAAAATTAAAATGTGTTTATTACAGAAACTACAGCGATAATTTAGATAGCAATTGGCCGGTCGAAAGTCCTAATAAATACGTTTAAAAATAACTGTCGATTGTCATTAAAAAAATAAAGAATATTTAAAAAAAAACAAACAAGAATTTTTCGAAAAAATCTACAAGGGGTAGGCATGGAAAATTTGCAAAAATTTCGAAAATCCTCCGTAACTTCGTCAGTTGAAGGACGATCAGGATGTCCTTTGGCATGCATATGGGGACGGATTCATGATGTACGACTATAAAATCAAAAGCCCAAATATCCTTTAAACAACAGAGTTAGAAGGACTTTTTTGCTGGGAGAAAACATGCTCTATCTTGGCCATATCCTTCCTGATCCTGATGAGTCCTGTGGCAATCAACTCGTCTTAACAAGGACTATCAGCTGGCCAAAGGGCATTCCGATCGTCCTTGTGGTTCCAGAGATATTCATGATTTTCTAATTTTGTAGCGACTCTTTGCATTTTTTTTTCGACTCTGCAATTGAAAATTTGCAAGTCCAAAAAATAAAAACTTTTGCATACTTTTGGGGATGAGATATAAATTTCAGTCCGAAAATTAAAATGTGTTTATTACAGAAACTACAGCGATAATTTAGATAGCAATTGGCCGGTCGAAAGTCCTAATAAATACGTTTAAAAATAACTGTCGATTGTCATTAAAAAAATAAAGAATATTTAAAAAAAACAAACAAGAATTTTTCGAAAAAATCTACAAGGGGTAGGCATGGAAAATTTGCAAAAATTTCGAAAATCCTCCGTAACTTCGTCAGTTGAAGGACGATCAGGATGTCCTTTGGCATGCATATGGGGACGGATTCATGATGTACGACTATAAAATCAAAAGCCCAAATATCCTTTAAACAACAGAGTTAGAAGGACTTTTTTTGGAATTGCAGCCTTAATGATGACTCCATGCACAAACATGAACTCCCCCCACACATGGTTGACGTGTAGGTCGAACGAGAGCCACTGGGGTTACAGATCCTTTTTTTTTCGCCAGTTTTGTTTTTTTTTTTGGTGGAAGATTGGGGTTGTCTATGCCTACATTTGATTATGATATGCGTCTCATAAGGTAATCGTAACTTATTTGATGGCTTCTCGTTAGGCACCCAAAACTAGCTGCCGATGATACGGACATGAGTTGCTCGTAGTTTCGAGTGACAGATAACTCTGTAAACTGATTAACGATAGTCGTCTATATCTTTATTAGTACCAGCACTATTAGCTAAAGCTTCACAAGCTAGTTACTAACATTCAGCATTATAATTTTTAAAAATTGTCCAAATCGAAATACAGTTTTAATGAATGTTTCAAATTATAATCCATTTAATAATTTTTCATTTTTATTTGTATGTCAATTTGTTTTAAAAATTAATGTGTACCTCACGCTAATTCCAATGCTTAAAGCTGATGATTTTATTTACTAGTTTTATTTTAATAAAAACATTTAAATTAGTAACTCGAAGATACAAAAAAAACATTCATTTTTTTAGTATAATCAAGTAACAAGAAACAAATATCTAAATTTATTCCTAAAAATATATTTGATAGTTCTTTTATTCTTATTGACTTGGAACTTATTTGATTTTGCAAGTCTTCTTGAGGTGAGCCAAGGTCTCAAGTTGAAGTCCCTTTCAATATAATTCTGTGTTTTTTCTTGTTGCTATTGATTAATTTTTAAAAAATGAACACTAATTATCTTAAAATGGCTGGGCTTGGCTTGATAATATAAAAATAAAAAATTTAAAAATATTGCCATTAGTAAATGTTATTTTTTAATTTTCTATAAATGTTCATTCGCATTGAAATCTTAACAAATATTGGAAATTTTCAAATCTAGTTTTCCTTGATTTTGTACAGATTTTGATCTAGTTAGCCTTGAATCGAGATTTGACTTGATGAGGCCCCGGAGCTCAACATTATTTTTCAGTTTGCTTCCAGAGCTCAACTGGGAAACAACTAATTTTCTGGACTCGAAATTTTTCATTTATTAAAAATTTGTTTTGTATATTTTTTTCTGGTGTGAAAATTAATTTTCATTCATTTTTTTTTTTGGTTTAACAAAATTCTTGTGAATAGTTATTTACATATTTTGGATGCTAGTTTTGTTTCTTTAGTTTCGTTATATTAAAAAATTTGCGATGTTCAGCCACTTTCTCGGTGTCAAAAAAAAAAAAAAATGTCATGCATGAATTTAATTAATTTATGTATTTCTAATGAAAATCGGTAATGATTTGCAATTATTTGTACTTTTTATAATTCTAACTTTCTTTTTCTTTCAGTTTTTGACACTTAGATTGTGATTTCGCTGTGTTGGTGAGTAGCCGCCATTAATCTATTAGTGAAATAATCCAAATCCATCCCGCATGCAGTTTCATATTCAATGAATAATTTTGTTCATACAATAATGAGGGCGAAGCGGATTGCGTCGAGAAATATTATAATGTTATAGTGAGTACGAGAGCTTGCGAATCAAACGAATCCTTAGCCAAAACTCGTACTAATTGCAGATCATCATTTCTATGCAACCAGAATTTTAATGGGATACATAATACAAATTTAAATCTACCGCAAATAAATAGGATTAGATAATAGGTTTAGTAAGTACAGCAAGCAAACTAAGCAACCTTGATGTAGTAATAAGTTTGACGGTACCACGCCCTCTCAAAAGGGGCGCGCGGATTGCATCAAAAAATAATATAAGAAGAATACAAAAATACATTAGAATGTGAATATGTATTTATGAAAGCTTCAAATGCACCGTTTGTGCTGGGCGTATTCTTTTGTAGACTAGCCATTATTTTCAATAATTTGTTACATATAGCATTTTTAATGAAGCTACTTTTTGTATTTTGATTCGAGTTTCAGTAAGTACGGCAACATTCTAATACCACATTTGAACTTGCCACTAAAAAGAATTTATTCTTCAGCACTTGGCGCGCAAACATTAATAATATGGCAAAATGTTATAATATTAAAATGCAAGAAAATACAACAATATTCATGTCTAATACCAATGAATAAAAAGAAACTATAACGCAGACTGAAGTTTATTGTTTCGAGGGGCACGTAACTCTGGGCGCTATTCCAGCCTGGCCAAAATCAAAAGGCCAAACCGCATGAATTGCAGCCTTAATGATGACTCCATGCACAAACATGAACTCCCCCCACACATGGTTGACGTGTGGGTCGAACGAGAGCCACTGGGGTTACAGATCCTTTTTTTTCGCCAGTTTTTTTTTTTTTTTTTGGAAAAAACTTTTGCATACTTTTGGGGATGAAATATAAATTTCAGTCCGAAAATTAAAATGTGCTTATTACAGAAACTACAGCGATAATTTAGATAGCAATTGGCCGGTCGAAAGTCCTAATAAATACGTTTAAAAATAACTGTCGATTGTCATTAAAAAAATAAAGAATATTTAAAAAAAACAAAACAAGAATTTTTCGAAAAAATCTACAAGGGGTAGGCATGGAAAATTTGCAAAAATTTCGAAAATCCTCCGTAACTTCGTCAGTTGAAGGACGATCAGGATGTCCTTTGGCATGCATATGGGGACGGATTCATGATGTACGACTATAAAATCAAAAGCCCAAATATCCTTTGAACAACAGAGTTAGAAGGACTTTTTTTGGAATTGCAGCCTTAATGATGACTCCATGCACAAACATGAACTCCCCCCACACATGGTTGACGTGTAGGTCGAACGAGAGCCACTGGGGTTACAGATCCTTTTTTTTTTCGCCAGTTTTGTTTTTTTTTTTGGTGGAAAATTGGGGTTGTCTATGCCTACATTTGATTATGATATGCGTCTCATAAGGTAATCGTAACTTATTTGATGGCTTCTCGTTAGGCACCCAAAACTAGCTGCCGATGATACGGACATGAGTTGCTCGTAGTTTCGAGTGACAGATAACTCTGTAAACTGATTAACGATAGTCGTCTATATCTTTATTAGTACCAGCACTATTAGCTAAAGCTTCACAAGCTAGTTACCAACATTCAGCATTATAATTTTTAAAAATTGTCCAAATCGAAATACAGTTTTAATGAATGTTTCAAATTATAATCCATTTAATAATTTTTCATTTTTATTTGTATGTCAATTTGTTTTAAAAATTAATGTGTACCTCACGCAAATTCCAATGCTTAAAGCTGATGATTTTATTTACTAGTTTTATTTTAATAAAAACATTTAAATTAGTAACTCGAAGATACAAAAAAAACATTCATTTTTTTAGTATAATCAAGTAACAAGAAACAAATATCTAAATTTATTCCTAAAAATATATTTGATAGTTCTTTTATTCTTATTGACTTGGAACTTATTTGATTTTGCAAGTCTTCTTGAGGTGAGCCAAGGTCTCAAGTTGAAGTCCCTTTCAATATAATTCTGTGTTTTTTCTTGTTGCTATTGATTAATTTTTAAAAAATGAACACTAATTATCTTGAAATGGCTGGGCTTGGCTTGATAATATAAAAATAAAAAATTTAAAAATATTGCCATTAGTAAATGTTATTTTTTAATTTTCTATAAATGTTCATTCGCATTGAAATCTTAACAAATATTGGAAATTTTCAAATCTAGTTTTCCTTGATTTTGTACAGATTTTGATCTAGTTAGCCTTGAATCGAGATTTGACTTGATGAGGCCCCGGAGCTCAACATTATTTTTCAGTTTGCTTCCAGAGCTCAACTGGGAAACAACTAATTTTCTGGACTCGAAATTTTTCATTTATTAAAAATTTGTTTTGTATATTTTTTTCTGGTGTGAAAATTAATTTTCATTCATTTTTTTTTTTGGTTTAACAAAATTCTTGTGAATAGTTATTTACATATTTTGGATGCTAGTTTTGTTTCTTTAGTTTCGTTATATTAAAAAATTTGCGATGTTCAGCCACTTTCTCGGTGTCAAAAAAAAAAAAAAATGTCATGCATGAATTTAATTAATTTATGTATTTCTAATGAAAATCGGTAATGATTTGCAATTATTTGTACTTTTTATAATTCTAACTTTCTTTTTCTTTCAGTTTTTGACACTTAGATTGTGATTTCGCTGTGTTGGTGAGTAGCCGCCATTAATCTATTAGTGAAATAATCCAAATCCATCCCGCATGCAGTTTCATATTCAATGAATAATTTTGTTCATACAATAATGAGGGCGAAGCGGATTGCGTCGAGAAATATTATAATGTTATAGTGAGTACGAGAGCTTGCGAATCAAACGAATCCTTAGCCAAAACTCGTACTAATTGCAGATCATCATTTCTATGCAACCAGAATTTTAATGGGATACATAATACAAATTTAAATCTACCGCAAATAAATAGGATTAGATAATAGGTTTAGTAAGTACAGCAAGCAAACTAAGCAACCTTGATGTAGTAATAAGTTTGACGGTACCACGCCCTCTCAAAAGGGGCGCGCGGATTGCATCAAAAAATAATATAAGAAGAATACAAAAATACATTAGAATGTGAATATGTATTTATGAAAGCTTCAAATGCACCGTTTGTGCTGGGCGTATTCTTTTGTAGACTAGCCATTATTTTCAATAATTTGTTACATATAGCATTTTTAATGAAGCTACTTTTTGTATTTTGATTCGAGTTTCAGTAAGTACGGTAACATTCTAATACCACATTTGAACTTGCCACTAAAAAGAATTTATTCTTCAGCACTTGGCGCGCAAACATTAATAATATGGCAAAATGTTATAATATTAAAATGCAAGAAAATACAACAATATTCATGTCTAATACCAATGAATAAAAAGAAACTGTAACACAGACTGAAGTTTATTGTTTCGAGGGGCACGTAACTCTGGGCGCTATTCCAGCCTGGCCAAAATCAAAAGGCCAAACCGCATGAATTGCAGCCTTAATGATGACTCCATGCACAAACATGAACTCCCCCCACACATGGTTGACGTGTGGGTCGAACGAGAGCCACTGGGGTTACAGATCCTTTTTTTTCGCCAGTTTTGTTTTTTTTTTTGGAAAAAACTTTTGCATACTTTTGGGGATGAGATATAAATTTCAGTCCGAAAATTAAAATGTGTTTATTACAGAAACTACAGCGATAATTTAGACAGCAATTGGCCGGTCGAAAGTCCTAATAAATACGTTTAAAAATAACTGTCGATTGTCATTAAAAAAATAAAGAATATTTAAAAAAAACAAACAAGAATTTTTCGAAAAAATCTACAAGGGGTAGGCATGGAAAATTTGCAAAAATTTCGAAAATCCTCCGTAACTTCGTCAGTTGAAGGACGATCAGGATGTCCTTTGGCATGCATATGGGGACGGATTCATGATGTAGGACTATAAAATCAAAAGCCCAAATATCCTTTAAACAACAGAGTTAGAAGGTTTTTTTTTGGAATTGCAGCCTTAATGATGACTCCATGCACAAACATGAACTCCCCCCACACATGGTTGACGTGTGGGTCGAACGAGAGCCACTGGGGTTACAGATCCTTTTTTTTTCGCCAGTTTTGTTTTTTTTTTTGGTGGAAGATTGGGGTTGTCTATGCCTACATTTGATTATGATATGCGTCTCATAAGGTAATCGTAACTTATTTGATGGCTTCTCGTTAGGCACCCAAAACTAGCTGCCGATGATACGGACATGAGTTGCTCGTAGTTTCGAGTGACAGATAACTCTGTAAACTGATTAACGATAGTCGTCTATATCTTTATTAGTACCAGCACTATTAGCTAAAGCTTCACAAGCTAGTTACTAACATTCAGCATTATAATTTTTAAAAATTGTCCAAATCGAAATACAGTTTAAATGAATGTTTCAAATTATAATCCATTTAATAATTTTTCATTTTTATTTGTATGTCAATTTGTTTTAAAAATTAATGTGTACCTCACGCTAATTCCAATGCTTAAAGCTGATGATTTTATTTACTAGTTTTATTTTAATAAAAACATTTAAATTAGTAACTCGAAGATACAAAAAAAACATTCATTTTTTTAGTATAATCACTTGGAACTTATTTGATTTTGCAAGTCTTCTTGAGGTGAGCCAAGGTCTCAAGTTGAAGTCCCTTTCAATATAATTCTGTGTTTTTTCTTGTTGCTATTGATTAATTTTTAAAAAATGAACACTAATTATCTTAAAATGGCTGGGCTTGGCTTGATAATATAAAAATAAAAAATTTAAAAATATTGCCATTAGTAAATGTTATTTTTTAATTTTCTATAAATGTTCATTCGCATTGAAATCTTAACAAATATTGGAAATTTTCAAATCTAGTTTTCCTTGATTTTGTACAGATTTTGATCTAGTTAGCCTTGAATCGAGATTTGACTTGATGAGGCCCCGGAGCTCAACATTATTTTTCACTTTGCTTCCAGAGCTCAACTGGGAAACAACTAATTTTCTGGACTCAAAATTTTTCATTTATTAAAAATTTGTTTTGTATATTTTTTTCTGGTGTGAAAATTAATTTTCATTCATTTTTTTTTTTTTGGTTTAACAAAATTCTATTGAATAGTTATTTACATATTTTGGATGCCAGTTTTGTTTCTTTAGTTTCGTTATATTCAAAAATTTGCGATGTTCAGCCACTTTCTCGGTGTCAAAAAAAAAAAAAAAATGTCATGCATGAATTTAATTAATTTATGTATTTCTAATGAAAATCGGTAATGATTTGCAATTATTTGTACTTTTTATAATTCTAACTTTCTTTTTCTTTCAGTTTTTGACACTTTCCTTTTTTTTCGCCAGTTTTGTTTTTTTTTTTTTTGGAAAAAACTTTTGCATACTTTTGGGGATGAGATATAAATTTCAGTCCGAAAATTAAAATGTGTTTATTACAGAAACTACAGCGATAATTTAGATAGCAATTGGCCGGTCGAAAGTCCTAATAAATACGTTTAAAAATAACTGTCGATTGTCATAAAAAAATAAAGAATATTTAAAAAAAACAAACAAGAATTTTTCGAAAAAATCTACAAGGGGTAGGCATGGAAAATTTGCAAAAATTTCGAAAATCCTCCGTAACTTCGTCAGTTGAAGGACGATCAGGATGTCCTTTGGCATGCATATGGGGACGGATTCATGATGTACGACTATAAAATCAAAAGCCCAAATATCCTTTAAACAACAGAGTTAGAAGGACTTTTTTTGGAATTGCAGCCTTAATGATGACTCCATGCACAAACATGAACTCCCCCCACACATGGTTGACGTGTGGGTCGAACGAGAGCCACTGGGGTTACAGATCCTTTTTTTTTCGCCAGTTTTGTTTTTTTTTTTGGTGGAAGATTGGGGTTGTCTATGCCTACATTTGATTATGATATGCGTCTCATAAGGTAATCGTAACTTATTTGATGGCTTCTCGTTAGGCACCCAAAACTAGCTGCCGATGATACGGACATGAGTTGCTCGTAGTTTCGAGTGACAGATAACTCTGTAAACTGATTAACGATAGTCGTCTATATCTTTATTAGTACCAGCACTATTAGCTAAAGCTTCACAAGCTAGTTACTAACATTCAGCATTATAATTTTTAAAAATTGTCCAAATCGAAATACAGTTTAAATGAATGTTTCAAATTATAATCCATTTAATAATTTTTCATTTTTATTTGTATGTCAATTTGTTTTAAAAATTAATGTGTACCTCACGCTAATTCCAATGCTTAAAGCTGATGATTTTATTTACTAGTTTTATTTTAATAAAAACATTTAAATTAGTAACTCGAAGATACAAAAAAAACATTCATTTTTTTAGTATAATCACTTGGAACTTATTTGATTTTGCAAGTCTTCTTGAGGTGAGCCAAGGTCTCAAGTTGAAGTCCCTTTCAATATAATTCTGTGTTTTTTCTTGTTGCTATTGATTAATTTTTAAAAAATGAACACTAATTATCTTAAAATGGCTGGGCTTGGCTTGATAATATAAAAATAAAAAATTTAAAAATATTGCCATTAGTAAATGTTATTTTTTAATTTTCTATAAATGTTCATTCGCATTGAAATCTTAACAAATATTGGAAATTTTCAAATCTAGTTTTCCTTGATTTTGTACAGATTTATCTAGTTAGCCTTGAATCAGATTTGACTTGATGAGGCCCCGGAGCTCAACATTATTTTTCACTTTGCTTCCAGAGCTCAACTGGGAAACAACTAATTTTCTGGACTCAAAATTTTTCATTTATTAAAAATTTGTTTTGTATATTTTTTTCTGGTGTGAAATTAATTTTCATTCATTTTTTTTTTTGGTTTAACAAAATTCTATTGAATAGTTATTTACATATTTTGGATGCCAGTTTTGTTTCTTTAGTTTCGTTATATTCAAAAATTTGCGATGTTCAGCCACTTTCTCGGTGTCAAAAAAAAAAAAAAAATGTCATGCATGAATTTAATTAATTTATGTATTTCTAATGAAAATCGGTAATGATTTGCAATTATTTGTACTTTTTATAATTCTAACTTTCTTTTTTTCTTTCAGTTTTTGACACTTTCCTTTTTTTTTCGCCAGTTTTGTTTTTTTTTTTGGAAAAAACTTTTGCATACTTTTGGGGATGAGATATAAATTTCAGTCCGAAAATTAAAATGTGTTTATTACAGAAACTACAGCGATAATTTAGATAGCAATTGGCCGGTCGAAAGTCCTAATAAATACGTTTAAAAATAACTGTCGATTGTCATAAAAAAATAAAGAATATTTAAAAAAAACAAACAAGAATTTTTCGAAAAAATCTACAAGGGGTAGGCATGGAAAATTTGCAAAAATTTCGAAAATCCTCCGTAACTTCGTCAGTTGAAGGACGATCAGGATGTCCTTTGGCATGCATATGGGGACGGATTCATGATGTACGACTATAAAATCAAAAGCCCAAATATCCTTTAAACAACAGAGTTAGAAGAACTTTTTTGCTGGGAGAAAACATGCTCTATCTTGGCCATATCCTTCCTGAATCCTGATGAGTCCTGTGGCAATCAACTCGTCTTAACAAGGACTATCAGCTGGCCAAAGGGCATTCCGATCGTCCTTGTGGCTGCCGAGATATTCATGATTTTCTAATTTTGTAGCGACTCTGCATTTTTTTTTCGACCTGCAATTGAAAATTTGCAAGTCCAAAAAATAAAAACTTTTGCATACTTTTGGGGATGAGATATAAATTTGAGCCTGAGTCCTGTGGCAATCAACTCGTCTTAAAAAGGACTATCAGCTGGCCAAAGGGCATTCCGATCGTCCTAGTGGTTGCCGAGATATTCATGATTTTCTAATTTTGTAGCGACTCTTTGCATTTTTTTTTCGACCTGCAATTGAAAATTTGCAAGTCCAAAAAATAAAAACTTTTGCATACTTTTGGGGATGAGATATAAATTTCAGCCTGAGTCCTGTGGCAATCAACTCGTCTTAAAAAGGACTATCAGCTGGCCAAAGGGCATTCCGATCGTCCTTTTGGTCTTAGAGTTATTCATGATTTTCTAATTTTGTAGCGACTCTTTGCATTTTTTTTTCGACTCCGCAATTGAAAATTTGCAAGTCCAAAAAATAAAAACTTTTGCATACTTTTGGGGATGAGATATAAATTTCAGTCCGAAAATTAAAATGTGTTTATTACAGAAACAACAGCGATAATTTAGATAGCAATTGGCCGGTCGAAAGTCCTAATAAATACGTTTAAAAATAACTGTCGATTGTCATTAACAAAATAAAGAATATTTAAAAAAAACAAACAAGAATTTTTCGAAAAAATCTACAAGGGGTAGGCATGGAAAATTTGCAAAAATTTCGAAAATCCTCCGTAACTTCGTCAGTTGAAGGACGATCAGGATGTCCTTTGGCATGCATATGGGGACGGATTCATGATGTACGACTATAAAATCAAAAGCCCAAATATCCTTTAAACAACAGAGTTAGAAGGACTTTTTTGCTGGGAGAAAACATGCTCTATCTTGGCCATATCCTTGCCGATCCTGATGAGTCCTGTGACAATCAACTCGTCTTGATAAGGACTATCAGCTGGCTAAAGGGCATTCCGATCGTTCTTGTGGTTGCCGAGATATCATGATTTCTATTTGTAGCGACTCTGCTTGAAAATTTGCAAGTCCAAAATAAAACCACTCGCAATCAGTCAGTCGTCGCAGTCGGTTGTTTTTGCCTAAGCAGTTACTGCAAGTTTTGTTAGTTAAAGTTAGTTTGCAGCTGCAATTCTTCTCAACGCCGTCCAGACGGTGTCGTCTAGCAAGAGATCGAAACAAAGATAAGCGCATAAGTAAACAAACCCGCACGTCGCGATCGCCCCGCGCCTACCAAGCTCGTCGGCGTTCGCTTGCCCTTCACCCCTTGGTCCCCATAGCGAGACCGTTATTAGCGCTGTGTGTTTGATTTTGTCTTCTGCAGACAAATCTGTCTGCAAAAACTTTGTGTGACAAACACTTTGCAAATCATTATTATAAATAAATATTTGATTTGATATCATACTCATAACATCATCCTCACGCTTGAACATGCTGGATTTCGAGGCTAGACAACTGGTGAATCACCCGAAGATACGTGCTCTATTAAGTGGAAAGATCTCGATTTAGCAACAACTAATTGGGCAGCGACGTCTACTTGCACCACTACTACAACGGCAGTTAGAAGAGCGCTTACTTTTCAGTCGCTTCAACTTCGTCCCAAACATAGCTCTGCGCCTACTTCACAACTAGATACAACATCAGCAAATTTTAAAAATTGTCCAAATCGAAATACATTAAAATTTCAAATTAAATCCATAATAATTCATTATTAGAATCAATTTGTTTTAAAAATAATGACCTCAGCAAATCCAAACTAAACTGATGATTTCATTTACTAGTTTTATTTTAAAAAAACATTAAATTAGTAACTCGAAGATACAAAAAAAACACATTTTTAGTATAATCATAACAAGAAACAAAATCTAAATTATTCTAAAAATATATTTATAGTTCTTTTATTCTTATTGACTTGGAACTTATTTGATTTGCAAGCTTCTTGAGACCAAGGTCTCAAGTTGAAGTCCCTTTCAATATAATTCTGTGTTTTTTCTTGTTGCTATTGATTAATTTTTAAAAAATGAACACTAATTATCTTAAAATGGCTGGGCTTGGCTTGATAATATAAAAATAAAAAATTTAAAAATATTGCCATTAGTAAATGTTATTTTTTAATTTTCTATAAATGTTCATTCGCATTGAAATCTTAACAAATATTGGAAATTTTCAAATCTAGTTTTCCTTGATTTTGTACAGATTTTGATCTATTAGCTTGAATCGAGATTTGACTTGATGAGGCCCCGGAGCTCAACATTATTTTTCAGTTTGCTTCCAGAGCTCAACTGGGAAACAACTAATTTTCTGGACTCGAAATTTTTCATTTATTAAAAATTTGTTTTGTATATTTTTTTCTGGTGTGAAAATTAATTTTCATTCATTTTTTTTTTTGGTTTAACAAAATTCTTGTGAATAGTTATTTACATATTTTGGATGCTAGTTTTGTTTCTTTAGTTTCGTTATATTCAAAAATTTGCGATGTTCAGCCACTTTCTCGGTGTCAAAAAAAAAAAAAATGTCATGCATGAATTTAATTAATTTATGTATTTCTAATGAAAATCGGTAATGATTTGCAATTATTTGTACTTTTTATAATTCTAACTTTCTTTTTCTTTCAGTTTTTGACACTTAGATTGTGATTTCGCTGTGTTGGTGAGTAGCCGCCATTAATCTATTAGTGAAATAATCCAAATCCATCCCGCATGCAGTTTCATATTCAATGAATAATTTTGTTCATATGGGGACGGATTCATGATGTACGACTATAAAATCAAAAGCCCAAATATCCTTTAAACAACAGAGTTAGAAGGACTTTTTTGCTGGGAGAAAACATGCTCTATCTTGGCCATATCCTTCCTGATCCTGATGAGTCCTGTGGCAATTAACTCGTCTTAGCAAGGACTATCAGCTGGCTAAAGGGCATTCTAATCGTCCTTGTGGCTGCCGAGATATTCATGATTTTCTAATTTTGTAGCGACTCTTTGCATTTTTATTTCGACTCTGCAATTGAAAATTTGCAAGTCCAAAAAATAAAAACTTTTGCATACTTTTGGGGATGAGATATAAATTTCAGTCCGAAAATTAAAATGTGTTTATTACAGAAACTACAGCGATAATTTGGATAGCAATTGGCCGGTCGAAAGTCCTAATAAATACGTTTAAAAATAACTGTCGATTGTCATTAAAAAAATAAAGAATATTTAAAAAAAACAAACAAGAATTTTTCGAAAAAATCTACAAGGGGTAGGCATGGAAAATTTGCAAAAATTTCGAAAATCCTCCGTAACTTCGTCAGTTGAAGGACGATCAGGATGTCCTTTGGCATGCATATGGGGACGGATTCATGATGTACGACTATAAAATCAAAAGCCCAAATATCCTTTAAACAACAGAGTTAGAAGGACTTTTTTTGGAATTGCAGCCTTAATGATGACTCCATGCACAAACATGAACTCCCCCCACACATGGTTGACGTGTGGGTCGAACGAGAGCCACTGGGGTTACAGATCCTTTTTTTTTCGCCAGTTTTGTTTTTTTTTTTGGTGGAAGATTGGGGTTGTCTATGCCTACATTTGATTATGATATGCGTCTCATAAGGTAATCGTAACTTATTTGATGGCTTCTCGTTAGGCACCCAAAACTAGCTGCCGATGATACGGACATGAGTTGCTCGTAGTTTCGAGTGACAGATAACTCTGTAAACTGATTAACGATAGTCGTCTATATCTTTATTAGTACCAGCACTATTAGCTAAAGCTTCACAAGCTAGTTACTAACATTCAGCATTATAATTTTTAAAAATTGTCCAAATCGAAATACAGTTTTAATGAATGTTTCAAATTATAATCCATTTAATAATTTTTCATTTTTATTTGTATGTCAATTTGTTTTAAAAATTAATGTGTACCTCACGCTAATTCCAATGCTTAAAGCTGATGATTTTATTTACTAGTTTTATTTTAATAAAAACATTTAAATTAGTAACTCGAAGATACAAAAAAAACATTCATTTTTTTAGTATAATCAAGTAACAAGAAACAAATATCTAAATTTATTCCTAAAAATATATTTGATAGTTCTTTTATTCTTATTGACTTGGAACTTATTTGATTTTGCAAGTCTTCTTGAGGTGAGCCAAGGTCTCAAGTTGAAGTCCCTTTCAATATAATTCTGTGTTTTTTCTTGTTGCTATTGATTAATTTTTAAAAAATGAACACTAATTATCTTAAAATGGCTGGGCTTGGCTTGATAATATAAAAATAAAAAATTTAAAAAATATTGCCATTAGTAAATGTTATTTTTTAATTTTCTATAAATGTTCATTCGCATTGAAATCTTAACAAATATTGGAAATTTTCAAATCTAGTTTTCCTTGATTTTGTACAGATTTTGATCTAGTTAGCCTTGAATCGAGATTTGACTTGATGAGGCCCCGGAGCTCAACATTATTTTTCAGTTTGCTTCCAGAGCTCAACTGGGAAACAACTAATTTTCTGGACTCGAAATTTTTCATTTATTAAAAATTTGTTTTGTATATTTTTTTCTGGTGTGAAAATTAATTTTCATTCATTTTTTTTTTTGGTTTAACAAAATTCTTGTGAATAGTTATTTACATATTTTGGATGCTAGTTTTGTTTCTTTAGTTTCGTTATATTCAAAAATTTGCGATGTTCAGCCACTTTCTCGGTGTCAAAAAAAAAAAAAATGTCATGCATGAATTTAATTAATTTATGTATTTCTAATGAAAATCGGTAATGATTTGCAATTATTTGTACTTTTTATAATTCTAACTTTCTTTTTCTTTCAGTTTTTGACACTTAGATTGTGATTTCGCTGTGTTGGTGAGTAGCCGCCATTAATCTATTAGTGAAATAATCCAAATCCATCCCGCATGCAGTTTCATATTCAATGAATAATTTTGTTCATACAATAATGAGGGCGAAGCGGATTGCGTCGAGAAATATTATAATGTTATAGTGAGTACGAGAGCTTGCGAATCAAACGAATCCTTAGCCAAAACTCGTACTAATTGCAGATCATCATTTCTATGCAACCAGAATTTTAATGGGATACATAATACAAATTTAAATCTACCGCAAATAAATAGGATTAGATAATAGGTTTAGTAAGTACAGCAAGCAAACTAAGCAACCTTGATGTAGTAATAAGTTTGACGGTACCACGCCCTCTCAAAAGGGGCGCGCGGATTGCATCAAAAAATAATATAAGAAGAATACAAAAATACATTAGAATGTGAATATGTATTTATGAAAGCTTCAAATGCACCGTTTGTGCTGGGCGTATTCTTTTGTAGACTAGCCATTATTTTCAATAATTTGTTACATATAGCATTTTTAATGAAGCTACTTTTTGTATTTTGATTCGAGTTTCAGTAAGTACGGCAACATTCTAATACCACATTTGAACTTGCCACTAAAAAGAATTTATTCTTCAGCACTTGGCGCGCAAACATTAATAATATGGCAAAATGTTATAATATTAAAATGCAAGAAAATACAACAATATTCATGTCTAATACCAATGAATAAAAAGAAACTATAACGCAGACTGAAGTTTATTGTTTCGAGGGGCACGTAACTCTGGGCGCTATTCCAGCCTGGCCAAAATCAAAAGGCCAAACTGCATGAATTGCAGCCTTAATGATGACTCCATGCACAAACATGAACTCCCCCCACACATGGTTGACGTGTGGGTCGAACGAGAGCCACTGGGGTTACAGATCCTTTTATTTTGCCAGTTTTGTTTTTTGTTTTTGGAGTACATCCAAAAATATTTTATAGCACAACAACACATATTTTCAGCAATGCCCGCACTAAAAAATGTAAAATAACTGCCTCAAAAAAAAAAATATAATAAAAAAAAAAAAAAAATTTTCGAAAAAATCTACAAGGGGTAGGCTGGAAAATTTGCAAAAATTTCGAAAATCCTCCGTAACTTCGTCAGTTGAAGGACGATCAGGATGTCCTTTGGCATGCATATGGGGACGGATTCATGATGTACGACTATAAAATCAAAAGCCCAAATATCCTTTAAACAACAGAGTTAGAAGGACTTTTTTGCTGGGAGAAAACATGCTCTATCTTGGCCATATCCTTCCTGATCCTGATGAGTCCTGTGGCAATCAACTCGTCTTAAAAAGGACTATCAGCTGGCCAAAGGGCATTCCGATCGTCCTTGTGGTTGCCGAGATATTCATGATTTTCTAATTTTGTAGCGACTCTTTGCATTTTTTTTTCGACCTGCAATTGAAAATTTGCAAGTCCAAAAAATAAAAACTTTTGCATACTTTTGGGGATGAGATATAAATTTCAGTCCGAAAATTAAAATGTGTTTATTACAGAAACTACAGCGATAATTTAGATAGCAATTGGCCGGTCGAAAGTCCTAATAAATACGTTTAAAAATAACTGTCGATTGTCATAAAAAAAATAAAGAATATTTAAAAAAAACAAACAAGAATTTTTCGAAAAAATCTACAAGGGGTAGGCATGGAAAATTGGCAAAAATTTCGAAAATCCTCCGTAACTTCGTCAGTTGAAGGACGATCAGGATGTCCTTTGGCATGCATATGGGGACGGATTCATGATGTACGACTATAAAATCAAAAGCCCAAATATCCTTTAAACAACAGAGTTAGAAGGACTTTTTTTTGGAATTGCAGCCTTAATGATGACTCCATGCACAAACATGAGACTCCCCCCCACACATGGTTGACGTGTGGGTCGAACGAGAGCCACTGGGGTTACAGATCCTTTTTTTTCGCCAGTTTTGTTTTTTTTTTTTGGTGGAAGATTGGGGTTGTCTATGCCTACGTCTCATAAGGTAATCGTAACTTATTTGATGGCTTCTCGTTAGGCACCCAAAACTAGCTGCCGATGATACGGACATGAGTTGCTCGTAGTTTCGAGTGACAGATAACTCTGTAAACTGATTAACGATAGTCGTCTATATCTTTATTAGTACCAGCACTATTAGCTAAAGCTTCACAAGCTAGTTACTAACATTCAGCATTATAATTTTTAAAAATTGTCCAAATCGAAATACAGTTTTAATGAATGTTTCAAATTATAATCCATTTAATAATTTTTCATTTTTATTTGTATGTCAATTTGTTTTAAAAATTAATGTGTACCTCCACGCTAATTCCAATGCTTAAAGCTGATGATTTTATTTACTAGTTTTATTTTAATAAAAACATTTAAATTAGTAACTCGAAGATACAAAAAAAACATTCATTTTTTTAGTATAATCAAGTAACAAGAAACAAATATCTAAATTTATTCCTAAAAAATATATTTGATAGTTCTTTTTATTCTTATTGACTTGGAACTTATTTGATTTTGCAAGTCTTCTTGAGGTGAGCCAAGGTCTCAAGTTGAAGTCCCTTTCAATATAATTCTGTGTTTTTTCTTGTTGCTATTGATTAATTTTTAAAAAATGAACACTAATTATCTTAAAATGGCTGGGCTTGGCTTGATAATATAAAAATAAAAATTTAAAAATATTGCCATTAGTAAATGTTATTTTTTAATTTTTCTATAAATGTTCATTCGCATTGAAATCTTAACAAATATTGGAAATTTTCAAATCTAGTTTTCCTTGATTTTGTACAGATTTTGATCTAGTTAGCCTTGAATCGAGATTTGACTTGATGAGGCCCCGGAGCTCAATATTATTTTTCAGTTTGCTTCCAGAGCTCAACTGGGAAACAACTAATTTTCTGGACTCGAAATTTTTTCATTTATTAAAAATTTGTTTTGTATATTTTTTTCTGGTGTGAAAATTAATTTTCATTCATTTTTTTTTTTTTGGTTTAACAAAATTCTTGTGAATAGTTATTTACATATTTTTTGGATGCTAGTTTTGTTTCTTTAGTTTCGTTATATTCAAAAATTTGCGATGTTCAGCCACTTTTCTCGGTGTCAAAAAAAAAAAAATGTCATGCATGAATTTAATTAATTTATGTATTTCTAATGAAAATCGGTAATGATTTGCAATTATTTGTACTTTTTATAATTCTAACTTTCTTTTTCTTTCCAGTTTTTGACACTTAGATTGTGATTTCGCTGTGTTGGTGAGTAGCCGCCATTAATCTATTAGTGAAATATCAAGTCCAAATCCATCCCGCATGCAGTTTCATATTCAATGAATAATTTTTGTTCATACAATAATGAGGGCGAAGTGGATTGACAATATTATAATGTTATAGTGAGTACGAGCTTGCAAATCAAAAAATACCTTAGCAAAACTCGTGGTAGATCATATTTCTATACGACAAATTTTAATAGGAAACAATAAAATTTAAATCACCGCAAATAAATAGGATTAGAAATAGGTTTAGTAAGAAACAAGCAAACTAACAAAAACAAACAAGTAATAATTGAAAATTCCCATATTCTCAAAGGGGCGAGCGGATTGCATCAAAAAATAATATAAGAAGAATACAAAAAAATTAGAAGTGAATATGTATTTACCAAACTTCAAATGCTGTTTGTGCTGGGCGTATTCTTTTGTAGACTAGCCATTATTTTCAATATTTTATTACTATAGCATTTTTAATGAAGCTACTTTTGTATTTTTGATTCGAGTTTCAATAAGTACGGCAACAATTCTAATACCACATTTGAACTTGCCACTAAAAAGAATTTATTCTTCAGCACTTGGCGCGCAAACATTAATAATATGGCAAAATGTTATAATATTAAAATGCAAGAAAATACAACAATATTCATGTCTAATACCAATGAATAAAAAGAAACTATAACGCAGACTGAAGTTTATTGTTTCGAGGGGCACGTAACTCTGGGCGCTATTCCAGCCTGGCCAAAATCAAAAGGCCAAACTGCATGAATTGCAGCCTTAATGATGACTCCATGCACAAACATGAACTCCCCCCACACATGGTTGACGTGTGGGTCGAACGAGAGCCACTGGGGTTACAGATCCTTTTATTTTGCCAGTTTTGTTTTTTTTTTGGCAAAAATTTCGAAAATCCTCCGTAAATTCGTCAGTTGAAGGACGATCAGGCTGTCCTTTGGCATGCATATGGGGACGGATTCATGATGTACGACTATAAAATCAAAAGCCCAAATATCCTTTAAACAACAGAGTTAGAAGGACTTTTTTGCTGGGAGAAAACATGCTCTATCTTGGCCATATCCTTCCTGATCCTAATGAGTCCTGTGGCAATCAACTGGTCTTAAAAAGGACTATGACTATGGCCAAAGGGCATTCCGATCGTCCTTGTGGTTGCCGAGATATTCATAATTTTCTAATTTTGTAGCGACTCTTTGCATTTTTTTCGACCCTTGAATTGAAAATTTGCAAGTCCAAAAAATAAAAACTTTTGCATACTTTTGGGGATGAGATATAAATTTCAGTCCGAAAAAAATTAAAATGTGTTTACTGCAGAAACAACAGCGATAATTTAGATAGCAATTGGCCGGTCGAAAGTCCTAATAAATACGTTTAAAAATAACTGTCGATTGTCATTAAAAAAATAAAATATTTAAAAAAAAAAAAAAGAATTTTTCGAAAAAATCTACAAGGGGTAGGCATGGAAAATTGTCAAAAATTTCGAAAATCCTCCGTAACTTCGTCAGTTGAAGGACGATCAGGATGTCCTTTGGCATGCATATGGGGACGGATTCATGATGTACGACTATAAAATCAAAAGCCCAAATATCCTTTAAACAACAGAGTTAGAAGGACTTTTTTTAGAATGCAGCTTAATGATGAAGCTCCATGCACAAACATGAACTCCCCCCACACATGGTTGACGTGTAGGTCGAACGAGAGCCACTGGGGTTACAGATCCTTTTTTTCGCCAGTTTTGTTTTTTTTTGGTGGAAGATTGGGGTTGTCTATGCCTACATTTGATTATGATATGCGTCTCATAAGGTAATCGTAACTTATTACTTGGATGGCTTCTCGTTAGGCACCCAAAACTAGCTGCCGATGATACGGACATGAGTTGCTCGTAGTTTCGAGTGACAGATAACTCTGTAAACTGATTAACGATAGTCGTCTATATCTTTATTAGTACACAGCACTATTAGCTAAAGCTACACAAGCTAGTTACTAACATTCAGCATTATAATTTTTAAAAATTGTCCAAATCGAAATACAGTTTTAATGAATGTTTCAAATTATAATCCATTTAATAATTTTTCATTTTTATTTGTATGTCAATTTGTTTTAAAAATTAATGTGTACCTCACGCTAATTCCAATGCTTAAAGCTGATGATTTTATTTACTAGTTTTATTTTAATAAAAACATTTAAGTAATAGTAACTCGAAGATACAAAAAAACATTCATTTTTTTAGTATAATCAAGTAACAAGAAACAAATATCTAAATTTCTAAAAATATATTTGATAGTTCTTTTATTCTTATTGACTTGGAACTTATTTGATTTTGCAAGTCTTCTTGAGGTGAGCCAAGGTCTCAAGTTGAAGTCCCTTTCAATATAATTCTGTGTTTTTTCTTGTTGCTATTGATTAATTTTTAAAAAATGAACACTAATTATCTTAAAATGGCTGGGCTTGGCTTGATAATATAAAAATAAAAAATTTAAAAATATTGCCATTAGTAAATGTTATTTTTTAATTTTCTATAAATGTTCATTCGCATTGAAATCTTAACAAATATTGGAAATTTTCAAATCTAGTTTTCCTTGATTTTGTACAGATTTTGATCTAGTTTAGCCTTGAATCGAGATTTGACTTGATGAGGCCCCGAGAGCTCAACATTATTTTCAGTTTGCTTCCAGAGCTCAACTGGGAAACAACTAATTTTCTGGACTCGAAATTTTTCATTTATTAAAAATTTGTTTTGTATATTTTTTTCTGGTGTGAAAATTAATTTTCATTCATTTTTTTTTTTTGGTTTAACAAAATTCTTGTGAATAGTTATTTACATATTTTGGATGCTAGTTTTGTTTCTTTAGTTTCGTTATATTCAAAAATTTGCGATGTTCAGCCACTTTCTCGGTGTCAAAAAAAAAAAATGTCATGCATGAATTAATTAATTTATGTATTTCTAATGAAAATCGGTAATGATTTGCAATTATTTGTACTTTTTTATAATTCTAACTTTCTTTTTCTTTCAGTTTTTGACACTTAGATTGAATGATTTCGCTGTTGTTGGTGAGTAGCCGCCATTAATCTATTAGTGAAATAATCCAAATCCATCCCGCATGCAGTTTCATATTCAATGAATAATTTTGTTCATACAATAATGAGGGCGAAGCGGATTGCGTCGAGAATATTATAATGTTATAGTGAGTACGAGAGCTTGCGAATCAAACGAATCCTTAGTCAAAACTCGTACTAATTGCAGATCATCATTTCTATGCAACCAGAATTTTAATGGGATACATAATACAAATTTAAATCTACCGCAAATAAATAGGATTAGATAATAGGTTTAGTAAGTACAGCAAGCAAACTAAGCAACCTTGGATGTAGTAATAAGTTTGACATTCCGCCTTCTCAAAAGGGGCGCGGATTGTATCAAAAAATCAATATAAGAAGAATACAAAAAAATACATTAGAATGTGAATATGTAACTTGATGTAAGCTTCAAATGCACCGTTTGTGCTGGGCGTATTCTTTGTAGACTAGCCAATTGTACAATAATTTGTACATATAGCATTTTTAATGAAGCTACTTTTTGTATTTTTGATTCGAGTTTCAGTAAGTACGGCAACATTCCAATACCACATTTGAACTTGCCACTAAAAAGAATTTATTCTTCAGCACTTGACGCGCAAACATTAAAATTATGGCAAAATGTTATATTATTAAATCAGAAAATACTAATAATATTTAGTCTAATACTGTGCAATGAATAAAAAGAAAACTATAACGAGACTGGAAGTTTATTGTACACGAGGGACGCACGTCAAGCTTCTGGGCGCTATTCCAGCCTGGCCAAAATCAAAATGGCCACTCATGAATTGCAGCCTTAATGATGACTCCATGCACAAACATGAACTCCCCCCACACATGGTTGACGTGTGGGTCGAACGAGAGCCACTAGAGTTACAGATCCTTTTTATTTTGCCAGTTTTGTTTTTTTTTTGGAAAAAACTTTTGCATACTTTAGTGAGATATAGTTTCAGTCCGAATTAAATGTGTTTATTACAGTACGCGATAATTTAGATAGCAAGGCCGGTCGAAAGTCCTAATAAATACGTTTAAAAATAACTGTCGATTGTCATAAAAAAAATAAAGAATATTTAAAAAAAAACAAACAAGAATTTTTCGACAAAATCTACAAGGGTAGGCATGGAAAATTGGCAAAAATTTCGAAAATCCTCCGTAAATTCGTCAGTTGAAGGACGATCAGGATGTCCTTTGGCATGCATATGGGGACGGATTCATGATGTACGACTATAAAATCAAAAGCCCAAATATCCTTTAAACAACAGAAAGTTCGAGGATTTTTTGCTGGGAGAAAACATGTGCTCTATCTTGGCCATATCACTTCCTGATCTTATGAGTCCTGTGGCCCAATCAACTGGTCTTAAAAAGGACTATGACTATAGCAAAAGGGCATTCAGATCGTCATAGTGGTTTGCCGAGATATTCGCCAATATTTTCTAATTTGGTTGTGACTCTTTGTATTTTTTTTTCGAACTGCACTTGAAAATTTGCAAGTCCAAAAAATAAAAACTTTTGCATACTTTTGGGGATGAGATATAAATTTCAGTCCTGAAAATTAAAATGTGTTTATTCACGGAAACAACAGCGATAATTTAGATAGCAATTGGCCGGTCGAAAGTCACAATAAATACGTTTAAAAATAACTGTCAGATTTCTTAAGAATATTTAAACACAAATCAAAACTACGTCAAACAAACAACCCCCCCCCACCCCCCCCTTAACAACAATTCCTACCAAGAGGCCCCACCCCACAAAAGACCCCCCCACCCGCCCCCCCCCCCCGGGTAGTTAACCCATTAAATGGTTTTTACGACACGCGATAGGTGCAGGCCGGTCGAAAGTCCTAATAAATACGTTTAAAAATAACTGTCGACCGCCATTAAAAAATAAAAATCTTTAAAAAAAAAAAACAAGATTTTTCGAAAAAAATCTACAAAAAGGGGTAGGCATGGAGAAATTTGTCAAAAATTTCTGAAAATCCTCCGTAACTTCGTCAGTTGAAGGACGATCAGGATGTCCTTTGGCATGCATATGGGGACGGATTCATGATTTACGACTATAAAATCAAAAGCCCAAATATCCTTTAACCAACAGGTTAGTAAGGACTTTTTTTTGAATTGCAGCTTTAAGTGACTCCATGCACAAACATGAACTCCCCCACACATGGTTGACGTGTAGGTCGAACGAGAGCCACTGGGAGTTACAGATCCTTTTTTTTTTTTTTCGCCAGTTTTGTTTTTTTTTTATGGAAGATTGGGGTTTGTCTATGCCTACATTTTGATTATGATATGCGTCTCATAAGGTAATCGTAACTTATTTGATGGCTTCTCGTTAGGCACCCAAAACTAGCTGCCGATGATACGGACATGAGTTGCTCGTTAGTTTCAGAGACAGATAACTCTATGTGATTAACGATAGTCGTCTATATCTTTATTAGTACCAGCAGCCTATTAGCATAAAGCTTCACAAGCTAGTTACTAACATTCAGCATTATAATTTTTAAAAATTGTCCAAATCGAAATACAGTTTTAATGACTGTTTCAAATTATAATCCATTTAATAATTTTTCATTTTTATTTGTATGTCAATTTGTTTTAAAAATTAATGTGTACCTCACGCTAATTCCAATGCTTAAAGCTGATGATTTTTTTTACTAGTTTTATTTTAATAAACACATTTAAATTACTAACTCGAAGATACAAAAAAACATTCATTTTTTTAGTATAATCAAGTAACAAGAAACAAATATCTAAATTTATTCCTAAAAATATATTTGATAGTTCTTTTATTCTTATCGACTTGGAACTTATTTGATTTTTTGCAAGTCTTTTCTTGAGGTGAGCCAAGGTCTGAAGTTGAAGTCCCTTTCAATATAATTCTGTATTTTTCTTGTTGCTATTGATTAATTTTTAAAAATGAACACTAATTATCTTAAAATGGCTGGGCTTGGCTTGATAATATAAAAATAAAAATTTAAAAAATATTGCCATTAGTAAGTGTTATTTTTTTTTAATTTTCTATAAATGTTCATTCGCATTGAAATCTTAACAAATATTGGAAATTTTCAAATCTAGTTTTCCTTGATTTTGTACAGATTTTGATCTAGTTAGCCTTGAATCGAGATTTGACTTGATGAGGTTTGGGCTCAACATTTTTTTCAGTTTGCTTCCAGAGCTCAACTGGGAAACAACTGAATTTGCTCAGGCTCGAAATTTTTCATTTATTAAAAATTTGTTTTGTATATTTTTCTGAATTGTGAAAATTAATTTTCATTCATTTTTTTTTTTTGGTTTAAAAATTCTTGTGAATATTGATTATTTACCTTTTTTTGGATGCTAGTTTTGTTTCTTTAGTTTCGTTATATTAAATTTGCGATGTTCAGTAAACACTAAATGTGTCAAAAAAAAAAAGTGTCATGCATGAATTTAATTAATTTATGTATTTCTAATGAAAATCGGTAATGATTTGCAATTATTTGTACTTTTTATAATTCTAACTTTCTTTTTTCTTTTCAGGTTTGAGCACTTAGATTGTGATTTCGCTGTGTTGGTGAGTAGCCATACTCAATCTATTAGTGAAATAATCCAAATCCATCCCGCATGCAGTTTCATGCTATTCAATGAATAATTTTGTTCATACAATAATGAGGGCGAAGTTGGGATTGCGTCGAGAAATATTATAATGTTATAGTGAGTACGAGAGCTTGGGAATCAAACGAATCCTTAGCCAAAACTCGTACTAATTGCAGATCATCATTTCTATGCAACCAGAATTTATTGGGATACATAATACATTTAAATCTTCCGCAAATAACTAGGATTAGATAATAGGTTTAGTAAGTACAGCAAGCAAACTAAGCAACCTTGAGTAGTAATTAGTTTGACGGTACCACGCCTTCTCAAAAGGGGCGCGCGGATTGGGCATCAAAAAATAATATAAGAAGAATACAAAAATACATTAGAATGTGAACACGTATTTATGAGAAGCTTCAAATGCACCGTTTGTGCTGGGCGTATTCTTACTGTAGACTAGCCATTATTTTCAATAATTTGTTTCATATAGCATTTTTAGTGAAGCTACTTTTTGTGTTTTACGATTCGAGTTTTCAGTGGGTACGGCAACATTCCAATACCACATTTGAACGCCACTAAAAAAGAATTTATTCTTCAGCACTTGGCGCGCAAACATTAAAATTATGGCAAAATGTTATAATATTAAAATGCAAGAAAATACAACAATATTCATGTCTAATACCAATGAATAAAAAGAACTATAACGCAGACTGAAGTTTATTGTTTCTGAGGGCACGTAACTCTGGGCGCTATTCCAGCCTGGCCAAAATCAAAGGTCAAACTGCATGAATTGTAGTAATGATGACTCCATGCACAAACATGAACTCCCCCCACACATGGTTGACGTGGTAAGTCCGGGCACGAGCCACTGGCGTTCACAGATCCTTTTATTTTGCCAGTTTTGTTTTTTTTTTTTGGAAAAAACTTTTGCATCGGGGATTTGTCTCCGAAAATTAAAATGTGTTTAAGGACTACGCGATAATTTAGTAGCAATGGCCGGTCGAAAGGTCCTAATAAATAATAAGCTTAAAAATAACTGTCGATTGTCATAAAAAAAATAAAGAGTATTTAAAAAAAAACAAACAAGAATTTTTCGACAAAATCTACAAGGGTAGGCATGGAAAATTGGCAAAAATTTCTGGAAAATCCTCCGTAAATTCGTCAGTTGAAGGACGATCAGGATGCCCTTTGGCATTGCATATGGGGACGGATTCATGATGTACGACTATAAAATCAAAAGCCCAAATTTCCTTTAAACAACAGAGTTAGAAGGACTTTTTTTGCTGGGAGAAAACATGCTCTATCTTGGATATCTACAGTCCTAAGAGGTCCTGTGGCAATCAACTGGTCTTAAAAAGGACTATGACTATGGCCAAAGGGCATTCAGATCGTCCTGTGGTTTATGAGATATTCATGATTTTCTAATTTTGTGTGACTCTTTGCATTTTTTTTTCGACTCTGCAATTGAAAATTTGCAAGTCCAAAAAAATAAAAACTTTTGCATACTTTTGGGGATGAGATATAAATTTCAGTCCGAAAATTAAAATGTGTTTATTACGGAAACAACAGCGATAATTTAGATAGCAATTGGCCAATCGAAAGTCTAATAAATACGTTTTAAAAATAACTGTCGATTGCTCATCCAAAAAAATAAAGAATATTTAAAAAAAAACAACAAGAATTTTTCGAAAAAATCTACAAGGGGTAGGCATGGAAAATGTGTCAAAAATTTCCGAAAATCCTCCGTAACTTCGTCAGTTGAAGGACGATCAGGATGTCCTTTGGCATGCATATGGGGACGGATTCATGATGTACGACTATAATCAAAAGCCCAAATATCCTTTAACCAACGGAGAGTTAGAAGGATCTTTTTTTGGAATTGCATACCGTAGTGACTCCATGCAAACATGGAACTCCCCTTACACTGTAGTTGAAGCGTGTAGGTCGAACGAGAGCCACTGGGGTTACAGATCCTTTTTTTTCGCCAGTTTTGTTTTTTTTTTGGTGGAGAGAATTGGGGTTGTCTGTGCGGGGGGGGGGGGGGGGGGGGGGGGGGGGGGGGGGGGGGGGGGGTCTCATAAGGTAATCGTAACTTATTTGATGGCTTCTCGTTAGGCACCCAAAACTAGCTGCCGATGATACGGACATGAGTTGCTC
>JAWNOW010000861.1:0-132578 GCA_035045625.1 Drosophila formosana | reverse complement strand
AATTGTAAAATTCAAAAATAGACTAAAAATTAAAATTTCGAAAAATTTCCGAGGTTTGATAAAAAAAGAAAATTTTTTAAAAATAGTAAAAACTGTAAAATTGACAAAATCACAAAATTCTCTAAATTAAGAAATCGACAAAATTGAACAATTTTAAAATTTGTTAAATTAAAAATATCGAGAAAATTGCAAAAATTCGCAAAAATTTAAAAATCGACATAAATTAAAATTTGCGAAAAACTTCCGAAATTTGATTAAAAGAAAATTTCTTAAAAATAGTAAATAACTGTATAATCGACAAATTCACAAAGCTCTCTAAATTATGAAATCGAAAAAACTGGAAAATTGTAAAAACTTGATAAATTAAAAAATATCAAGAAAAATTTAAAAATTCCCAAAATTCAAAAATCAATAAAAAATTTAAAATTTGGAAAAAATTCCAAAATTTGATAAAAAAAAAAAGTAAAGAAAGAAGTTCTTTAAATAAAGAAATCGACAACATTGGAAAATTGTAAAATTTGTTGAATTAAAAATATCGAGAAAAATGCAAAAAATCCAAAAATTCAAAAATCGACAAAAAATTTAAAATTTCGAAAAATTTCCGAAATTCGATAAAAAAAATAAATTTCTCAAAAAAACAAAAACTGTAAAATCGACAAAATCATAAACTCTTATAAAAAAATAAATCGACAATATTGGAAAATTGTAAAATTTGTTTAATTACAAATATCGAGACAAATGCAAAAATTCTCGAAATTCAAAAACCGACAAAAAATTAAAAATTTTGAAAAAATTTTCGAAATTTTATAATAAAAATAAATTTTTTTTTAAAAAAAGTAAAAACTGTAAAATCTACAAAATCACAAAATTCTCTAAATTAAGAAATCGACAAAATTGAAAAATTTTAAAATTTGTTGAATTAAAAATATCGAGATAAATGCAAAAATTCGCAAAAATTTAAAAATCGACAAAAATTAAAATTTGCGAAAAACTTCCGAAATTTGATTAAAAAAGTAAATTTTTTAAAAATAATAAAAACTGTAAAATCGACAAAATCACAAAGCTCTCTAAATATGAAATCGACAAAACAGGAAAATTTGTAAAATTTGTTGAATTAAAAATATCGAGGACAAATGCAAAAATTCCCAAAATTCAAAAATCAACAAAAAATTTAAAATTTGGAAAAATTCCAAAAATTTGATAAAAAAAAGGAAGTAAAGAAAAGAAGTTCTTTAAATAAAGAAATCGACAACATTGGAAAATTGTAAAATTTGTTGAATTAAAAATATCAAAAAAATGCAAAAAATTCCAAAAAATTCAAAAATCGACAAAAATTTAAAATTTCGAAAAATTTCTGAAATTCTTTAAAAAAATAAATCGACAAAAATTGGAAAATTGTAAATTTTTTAATTACAAATATCAACAAAAATTCACAAAATTCAAAAACCGACAAAAAATTAAAATTTCGAAAAATTTCCGAAATTTAAAAAAATAAGAAAATTTTATTTTAAAATAGTAAAAACTGTAAAATCGACAAAATCACAAAGCTCTCTAAATTAAAAAATCGACAAAATTGGAAAATTTAAAATTTGTTGAATCAAAAAATATCGAGAAAAATGCAAAAATTCCCAAAAATTCAAAAATCGACATAAATTAAAAATTGCGAAAAATTTCCGAAATTTGATTAAAAAGAAAATTTTTTTAAAAATAGTTAATACTGTAAAATCGAGCAAAATCACAAAGCTCTCTAAATTATGAAATCGACAAAACTGGAAAATTGTAAAATTTGTTGAATTAAAAATATCGAAGGAAAATTCCAAAAATTCAAAAATCGACAAAAATTTTTTAAATTTCGAAAAATTTCGAAATTTTAAAAAAATAAGAATTTTTTAAAATAGTAACAACTGTAAAAATCGACAAAATCACAAAAACTCTCCTAAATTAAAGAAATCGACAAAACTGGAAAATTGTAAAAATTTGTTTAATTACAAATATCAAGGAAAATTCAAAAATTCCCAAAATTCAAAAATCGACAAAAAAAATTAAAATTTCGAAAAATTTCCGAAATTTTAAAAAAAAAAAAATTTTTTGTTTTAAAATAGTAAAAACTGTAAAATCGACAAAATCACAAAGCTCTCTAAATTAAGAAGTCAATAAAATTGGAAAATTGTAAAAATTGTGGAATTAAAAATATCGAGACAAATGCAAAAATTCCCGAAAATTCAAAAATTGACATAAATTAAAAATTTCGAATAATTTCCGAAATTTTAAAATAAAAATTAAAATATTTTTAAAATAGTAAAAACTGTAAAATCTACAATATCACAAATTTTTTTAAATAAAGAAATTGACAAAATTGTATATGTAAATATCGAGAAAATGCAAAAATTTCTGAAATTGAAAAATTTACAAAAATCAAAAATTTCGGAAAATTTCCAAAATTTAGAAAAAAAAATATCAAGAAAAATGCAAAAATTTTTCCAAAATTCAAAAATTGGCCAAAATTTTAAATTTCAGAAAATTTACAACATTGGAAAAAAAAATTATTTTGTAAATTGTAAAAAGTGCAAAAACTTTAAAATTGCAAATTTTCTAAATTTGGAAACCGACCAAATTGGAAAATTGTAAGATTTGTTAAAATTCAAAAATCGAGAAATACGCGAAAATTCACAAAATTCAAAAATCGACAAAAATTTAAAATTTGGCAAAATTTCCGAAATTTTGTAAAAACGAAAATTTTTTATAAATAGTAAAAACTGTAAAATCGACAAAATCACAAAGCTCTCTTAATTATGAAATCCACAAATCTGTAAAATTGTAAATTCCCAAAATTCAAAATTCGACAAAAATTTAAAATTTCGAGAAAATTTTCGAGGTTTGATAAAAAAAAAAAAATTTTAAAATAGTAAAAACTGTAAAATTGGCAAAATCACAAAATTCTCTAAATTAAGAAATCTACAAAATTGTAAAATTGTAAAATTTGTTGAATTAAAAATATCGAGAAAAATGCAAAAATTCCCAAAAATTCAAAAATCGATATAAATTAAAAGTTGCGAAAAATTTCTTAAATTGTAAAATTTGTTGAATTAATAACATCAAGGAAAATCCAAAAATTTCCGAAAATTAAAAAATCAACAAAAATTTCAAATCTCGAAAAATTTCCGAAATTTGATAAAAAAGAAAATTTTTTCAAAATAGTAAAAACTGTAAAATCGGCAAAATCACAAAGCTCTCTAAATATTGAAATCGACAAAACGAGAAAGTTGTTAAATTTGTTGAATTAAAAATATCAAGGAAAATTCAAAAATTCCCAAAATTCAAAAATCCAAAAAAAATTTAAAATTTGGAAAAAATTCCAAAATTTGATAAAAAAAAAGAAGAAAAGAAAAGAAATTCTTTAAATTAAAAAATCGACAAAATTGGAAAATTGTAAAATTTGTTGAATTAAAAATATCGAGAAAAATGCAAAAATTCCCAAAAATTCAAAAATCGACAAAAATGTAAAATTTCGAAAAATTTCCGAAATTCGATAAAAAAAAGTAAATTTCTTCAAAATAGTAAAAACTGTAAAATCGACAAATTCACAAACTTCTTTAAAAAAAAATAAATCGACAAAATTGGAAAATTATAGATTTGTTTAATTACAAATATCGAGACGAAATGCAAAAATTCCCGAAATTCAAAAATCGACAAAAATTTAAAATTTTGAAAAATTTTCGAAATTTTATAATAAAAATAAAAAATTTTCAAAATAATGAAAAACTGTAAAATCGACAAAATCAAAAAGCTCTCTAAATTAAGAAATCGACAAAATTGGAAAATTGTAAAATTTGTTGAATTAAAAATATCAAGAAAAAATTCAAAAATTCCCAAAAAATTCAAAAAACGACAAAAATTTTAAATTTTGAAAAATTTCCGAAAATTCGATAAAAAAGAAAATTTTGTAAAAATAGTATGTACTGTAAAATCGACAAAATCACAAAGCTCTCTAAATTATGAAATCGACAAAATTGAAAAATTTTAAAATTTGTTAAATTAAAAATATCGAGAAAAATGAAAAAAATCCCAAAAATTCAAAAATGAACAAAAATTAAAAATTGCGAAAAATTTCCGAAATTTGATTAAAAGAAAATTTTTAAAAAAGTTAAGCTGTTAATCGAAATAAAAAATAATTTTTTTTTAAAAAAGTAAAAACTGTAAAATCTACAAAATCACAATATTCTCTTAATTAAGAAATCGATAAAATTGAAAAATTTTAAAATTTGTTAAATTAAAAATATCGAGAAAAACTGCAAAAAAAAAATCGCAAGAAATTCAAAAATCGACAAAAATTAAAATTTGCCAAAAACTTCCGAAATTTGATTAAAAAAGAAAATTGTTTTAAAAATAGTTAATACTGTATAAATCGACAAAATCACAAAGCTCTCTAAATTATGAAATCGACAAAACTGGAAAATTGTAAAACTTGATGAATTAAAAATATGAAGGAAAATTAAAAAAATTCCCAAAATTCAAAAAATCAACAAAAAATTTAAAATTTGGAAAAATTCCAAAATTTGATAAAAAAAGAAGTAAAGAAAAGTTCTTTAAATAAAAAAATCGACAAAATTGGAAAATTGTAAAATTTGTTGAATTAAAAATATCAAAAAAATGCAAAAATTCCAAAAATTCAAAAATCGACAAGAATTTAAAATTTCGAAAAATTTCTGAAATTCGATAAAAAAAGTAACTTTCTTCAAAATAGTAAAAACTGTAAAATCGGCAAAATCACAAAGCTCTCTAAATATTGAAATCGACAAAACGGGAAAATTGTAAAATTTGTTGAATTAAAGATATCAAGAAAAATGCAAAAAATTTCAAAAATTCAATTTTAAATTTTGAAAAAATTTCAGAAATTTGATAAAAGAGAAAATTTTTGTAAAAGTAGTAAGTACTGTATAATCGACAAAATCACAAGGCTCTCTAAATTATGAAATCGACAAAACTGGAAAATTGTAAAACTTGATGATTTAAAAATATCAAGGAAAATTCAAAAATTCCCAAAATTCAAAAATTCAAAGTTCAAAAATCGACAAAAATTTAAAATTTCGAAAAATTTCAGAGGTTTGATAAAACAAGAAAATTTTTAAAAATAGTTAAAACTGTAAAATTGACAAAATCACAAAGTTCTCTAAATTAAGAAATCGACAAAATTGATCAATTTTGAAATTTGTTAAATTAAAAATATCGAGAAAAATGCAAAAATTCGCAAAAATTTAAAAATCGACATAAATTAAAATTTGCGAAAAACTTCCGAAATTTGATTAAAAGAAAAATTTTTTAAAAATAGTTAATACTGTATAATTGACAAAATCACAAAGCTCTCTAAATTATGAAATCGACAAAACTGGAAAATTGTAAAACTTGATGAATTAAAAATATTAAGGAAAATTAAAAAATTTCCAAAATTCAAAAATCAACAAAAAATTTAAAATTTGGAAAAATTCCAAAATTTGATAAAAAAAAAGAAGTAAAGAAAAGAAGTTCTTTAAATAAAGAAATCGACAAACATTGGAAAATTGTAAAATTTGTTGAATTAAAAATATAAAAATAATGCAAAAATTCAAAAAATTCAAAAATCGACAAAAATTTAAAATTTCGAAAAATTCCTGAAATTCGATAAAAAAAGTAAATTTCTTCAAAATAGTAAAAACTGTAAAATCGACAAATTCACAAACTTCTTAAAAAAAAAAAATCGACCAAATTGGAAAATTGTAAAATTTGTTTAATTACAAATATCGAGACAAAATGCAAAAATTCCCGAAATTCAAAAATCGACAAAAATTTTAAATTTTGAAAAAATTTTCGAAATTTTATAATAAAAATAAAATTTTTTTTTAAAATAGTAAAAACTGTCAAATCTACAAAATCACATTATTCTTTTAATAAAGAAATCGACAAAATTGGAAAATTGAAAAATTTGTTGAATTAAAGATATCAAGAAAAATTCAAAAATTCCCAAAAATTCAAAAATCGGCAAAAATTTCATATCTCGAAAAATTTCCGAAATTCGATAAAAAGACAATTTTTTCAAAATAGTAATACCTGTAAAATCGGCAAAATCACAAAGCTCTCTAAATTGAGAAATCGACAAAACTGGAAAATTGTAAAACTTGATAATTTAAAAATATCAAGGAAAATTCAAAAATTCCCAAAATTTAAAAATTCACAAAATTCAAAAATCGACAAAAATTTAAAATTTCGAAAAATTTCCAAGGTTTGATAAAACAAGAAAATTTTTTAAAAATAGTTTATACTGTATTATCGACAAAATCACAAAGCTCTCTAAATTATAAAATCGACAAAACTGGAAAATTGTAAAATTTGTTGAATTAAAAATATCAAGGAAAATTCGAAAATTCCCAAAATTCAAAAATTCACAAAATTCAAAAATCGACAAAAATTTTAAATTTCGAAAAATTTCCGAGGTTGGATAAAACAAAAAAATTTTTAAAAATAGTTAAAACTGTAAAATTAACAAAATCACAAAATTATCTAAATTATGAAATCGACAAAATTGATCAATTTTAAAATTTGTTAAATTAAAAATATCGAGAAAAATGAAAAAAATCGCAAAAATTCAAAAATGGACATGAATTAAAAATTGCGAAAAATTTCCGAAATTTGATAAAAAAGAAAATTTTTTAAAAATAGTTAATACTGTATAATCGACAAAATCACAAAGCTCTCTAAATTATGAAATCGACAAAACTGGAAATTTTAAAACTTGATGAATTAAAAATATCAAGGAAAATTAAAAAATTCCCAAAATTCAAAAATCAACAAAAAATTTAAAATTTGGAAAAATTCCAAAATTTGATAAAAAAAAAGAAGTAAAGAAAAGAAGTTCTTTAAATAAAGAAATCGACAATATTGGAAAATTGTAAAATTTGTTGAATTAAAAATATCAAAAAAATGCAAAAATTCCAAAAATTAGAAAATCGACAAATATTTAAAATTTCGAAAAATTTCTGAAATTCGATAAAAAAAGTAAATTTCTTTAAAATAGTAAAAACTGTAAAATCGACAAAATCATAAACTTCTTTAAAAAAATAAATCGACAAAATTGGAAAATTGTAAAATTGGTTTAATTACAAATATCGAGACAAATGCAAAAATTCTCGAAATTCAAAAACCGACAAAAAATTAAAATTTTGAAAAAATTTTCGAAATTTTATAATAAAAATAATTTTTTTTTTAAAAAAGTAAAAACTGTAAAATCTACAAAATCACAATATTCTCTTAATTAAGAAATCGATAAAATTGATCAATTTTAAAATTTGTTAAATTAAAAATATCGAGAAAACTGCAAAAAAAAAATCGCAAGAAATTTAAAAATCGACATAAATTAAAATTTGCCAAAAACTTCCGAAATTTGATTAAAAAGAAAATTGTTTTAAAAATAGTTAATACTGTTTAATCGACAAAATCACAAAGCTCTCTAAATTATGAAATTGACAAAACTGGAAAATTGTAAAACTTGATGAATTAAAAATATCAAGGAAAATTCAAAAATTCCCAAAATTCAAAAATCAACAAAAAATTTAAAATTTGGAAAAATTCCAAAATTTGATAAAAAAAAAGAAGTAAAGAAAAGAAGTTCTTTAAATATAAAAATCGACAACATTGGAAAATTGTAAAATTTGTTGAATTAAAAATATCAAAAAAATGCAAAAATTCCAAAAATTCAAAAATCGACAAATATTTAAAATTTCGAAAAATTTCTGAAATTCGATAAAAAAAGTAACTTTCTTCAAAATAGTAAAAACTGTAAATTCGGCAAAATCACAAAGCTCTCTAAATATTGAAATAGACAAAACGAGAAAGTTGTTAAATTTGTTGAATTAAAGATATCAAGAAAAATGCAAAAATTCCCAAAAATTCAATTTTAAATTTTGAAAAATTTCCGAAATTTGATAAAAAAGAAAATTTTGTAAAAGTAGTAAGTACTGTATAATCGACAAAATCACAAGGCTCTCTAAATTATGAAATCGACAAAACTGGAAAATTGTAAAATTTGTTGAATTAAAAATATCAAGGAAAATTCGAAAATTCCCAAAATTCAAAAATTCACAAAATTCAAAAATCGACAAAAATTTTAAATTTCGAAAAATTTCCGAGGTTGGATAAAACAAGAAAATTTTTAAAAATAGTTAAAACTGTAAAATTAACAAAATCACAAAATTATCTAAATTAAGAAATCGACAAAATTGATCAATTTTAAAATTTGTTAAATTAAAAATATCGAAAAAAATGAAAAAAATCGCAAAAATTCAAAAATCGACATGAATTAAAAATTGCAAAAAATTTCCGAAATTTGATAAAAAAGAAAATTTTTTAAAAATAGTTAATACTGTATAATCGACAAAAACACAAAGCTCTCTAAATTATGAAATCGACAAAACTGGAAATTGTAAAACTTGATGAATTAAAAATATCAAGGAAAATTCAAAAATTCCCAAAATTCAAAAATCAACATAAAATTTAAAATTTGGAAAAATTCCAAAATTTGATAAAAAAAAAGAAGTAAAGAAAAGAAGTTCTTTAAATAAAGAAATCGACATTGGAAAATTGTAAAATTTGTTGAATTAAAAATATCAAAAAAATGCAAAAATTCAAAAAATTCAAAAATCGACAAAAATTTAAAATTTCGAAAAATTTTTGAAATTCGATAAAAAAAGTAAATTTCTTTAAAATAGTAAAAACTGTAAAATCGACAAAATCATAAACTTCTTTAAAAAAATAAATCGACAAAATTGGAAAATTGTAAAATTTGTTTAATTACAAATATCGAGACAAATGCAAAAATTCTCGAAATTCAAAAACCGACAAAAAATTAAAATTTTGAAAAAATTTTCGAAATTTTATAATAAAAATAATTTTTTTTTTAAAAAAGTAAAAACTGTAAAATCTACAAAATCACAATATTCTCTTAATTGAGAAATCGACAAAATTGATCAATTTTAAAATTTGTTAAATTAAAAATATCGAGAAAAATGCAAAAAAAATTCGCAAGAAATTTAAAAATCGACATAAATTAAAATTTGCGAAAAACTTCCGAAATTTGATTAAAAAGAACATTTTTTAAAAATAGTTAATACTGTTTAATCGACAAAATCACAAAGCTCTCTAAATTATGAAATCGACAAAACTGGAAAATTGTAAAACTTGATGAATTAAAAATATCAAGGAAAATTCAAAAATTCCCAAAATTCAAAAATCAACAAAAAAATTTAAAATTTGGAAAAATTCCAAAATTTGATAAAAAAAAAGAAGTAAAGAAAAGATGTTCTTTAAATAAAGAAATCGACAACATTGGAAAATTGTAAAATTTGTTGAATTAAAAATATCAAAAAAATGCAAAAATTCCAAAAATTAGAAAATCGACAAATATTTAAAATTTCGAAAAATTTCTGAAATTCGATAAAAAAAGTAACTTTCTTCAAAATAGTAAAAACTGTAAAATCGACAAATTCACAAACTTCTTTAAAAAAATAAATCGACAAAATTGGAAAATTGTAAAATTTGTTCAATTACAAATATCGAGACAAATGCAAAAATTCTCGAAATTCAAAAACCGACAAAAATTTAAAATTATGAAAAAATTTTCGAAATTTTATAATAAAAATAAATTTTTTTTTAAAAAGTAAAAACTATAAAATCTACAAAATTAAATAATTCTTTAAATAAATAAATCGACAAAATTGGAAAACTTTAAAAATTGTTGAATTAAAAATATCGAGAAAAATGCAAAAATTCCCAAAATTTAAAAATCGACAAAAATTTAAAATTTCGAAAAATTTCCGAGGTTTGATAAAACAAGAAACTTTTTAAAAATAGTTAAAACTGTAAAATTGACAAAATCACAAAATTCTCTAAATTAAGAAATCGACAAAATTGATCAATTTTGAAATTTGTTAAATTAAAAATATCGAGAAAAATGAAAAAATTCGCAAAAATTGAAAAATCGACATAAATTAAAAATTGCGAAAAATTTCCGAAATTTGATAAAAAAGAAAATTTTTTAAAAATAGTTAATACTGTTTAATCGACAAAATCACAAAGCTCTCTAAATTATGAAATCGACAAAACTGGAAAATTGTAAAACTTGATGAATTAAAAATATTAAGGAAAATTCAAAAATTCCCAAAATTCAAAAATCAACAAAAAATTTAAAATTTGGAAAAATTCCAAAATTTGATAAAAAAAAAAGAAGTAAAGAAAAGAAGTTCTTTAAATAAAGAAATCGACAACATTGGAAAATTGTAAAATTTGTTGAATTAAAAATATCGAGAAAAATGCAAAAATACAAAAGATTCAAAAATCGACAAAAAATTTAAAATTTCAAAAAATTTCCGAAATTCGATAAAAAAAGGAAATTTCTTGAAAATAGTAAAAACTGTAAAATCGACAAATTCACGAACTTCTTTAAAAAATTTAATCGACAAAATTGGAAAATTGTAAAATTTGTTTAATTACAAATGTCGAGACAAATGCAAAAATTCCCGAAATTCAAAAACCGACAAAAATTTTTAATTTTGAAAAATTTTTCGAAATTTTATAATAAAAATAAAATTTTTTTAAAATAGTAAAAACTGTCAAATCTACAAAATCACATTATTCTTTAAATAAAGAAATCGACAAAATTGGAAAATTGAAAAATTTGTTGAATTAAAGATATCAAGAAAAATGCAAAAATTCCCGAAAATTCAAAAATCGGCAAAAATTTCATATCTCGAAAAATTTCCGAAATTCGATAAAAAAGAACATTTTTTCAAAATAGTAATAACTGTAAAATCGGCGAAATCACAAAGCTCTCTAAATTGTGAAATCAACAAAACTGGAAAATTGTAAAATTTGTTGAATTAAAAATATCAAGGAAAATTCAAAAATTCCCAAAATTCAAAAATCGACAAAAATTTTAAATTTCGAAAAATTTCCGAAATTTAAAAAAATAAGAAAATTTTTTTTAATATAGTAAAAACTGTAAAATTGACAAAATACAAAGCTCTCTAAATTAAGAAATCAATAAAATTGGAAAATTGTAAAATATGTTGAATTAAAAATATCAAGGAAAATTCTAAAATTCCCAATATTCAAAAATCGACAAAAATTTTAAATTTCGAAAAATTTCCGAAATCTAAAATAATAAGAAAATTTTTTTAAAATAGTAAAAACTGTAAAATCGACAAAATCACAAAGCTCTCTAAATTAAGAAGTCAATAAAATTGGAAAATTTTAAAAATTGTTGAATTTAAAATATCGAGAAAATTTAAAAATTGACATAAATTAAAAATTGCGAAAAATTTCCGAAATTTTACAATAGAAATAAAAATTTTCAAAATAGTTAAAACTCTTAAATCGACAAAATCACAAACTTCTTTAAATAAAGAAATCGACAAAATTGGAAAATTGTTAAATTTGTTGAATTAAAAATATCGAAAAAAATGCAAAAATTCCCAAAAATTCAAAAATCGACAAAAAAAAATTAAAATTTCGAAAAATTTCCGAAATATAAAAAAAAAAAATTTTTACAAAATAACAAAAACTGTAAAATCGACAAATTCACAAACTTCTTTAAATAAAGAAATCGACAAAATTTGAAAATTTTAAAATTTGTTGAATTAAAAATATCTAGCAAAATGCTAAAATTCCTATAAATTCAAAAATCGACAAAAAATTTAAAATTTTGAAAAAAGTTCCGAAATTTACAAAAATAGGAAAATTTTCTTAAAATAGTAAAAACTGTAAAATCGACCAAATTACAAAGCTCTCTAAATTAAGAAATCGATAAAATTGGAAAATTGTAAAATTTGTTGAATTAAAAATATCGAGAAAAATGTGAAAATTCCCAAAATTTACAAATCGACAAAAATGTAAAATTTTGAAAAATTTCCGAAATTCGATAATTGTTGAATTAAAAATATCGAAAAAAATGCAAAAATTCCCAAAAATTCAAAAATCGACATAAATTAAAAATTGCAAAAAATTTCCGAAATTTTACAATAAAAATAAAATTTTTTAAAATAGTAAAAACTGTTAAATCGACAAAATCACAAACTTCTTTAAATAAAGAAATCGACAAAATTGGAAAATTGTTAAATTTGTTGAATTAAAAATATCGAAAAAAATGCAAAAATTCCCAAAAATTCAAAAATCGACAAAAAAAAATTAAAATTTCAAAAAATTTCCGAAATATAAAAAAAAAAAATTTTTACAAAATAACAAAAACTGTAAAATCGACAAATTCACAAACTTCTTTAAATAAAGAAATCGACAAAATTTGAAAATTTTAAAATTTGTTGAATTAAAAATATCTAGCAAATGCTAAAATTCCTATAAATTCAAAAATCGACAAAAAATTTAAAATTTTGAAAAAAGTTCCGAAATTTACAAAAATAGGAAAATTTTCTTAAAATAGTAAAAACTGTAAAATCGACCAAATTACAAAGCTCTCTAAATTAAGAAATCGACAAAATTGGAAAATTGCAAAATTTGTTTAATTACAAATATCGAGACAAATGCAAAAATTCTCGAAATTCAAAAACCGACAAAAAATTACAATTTTGAAAAAATTTTCGAAATTTTATAATAAAAATAATTTTTTTTTTAAAAAAGTAAAAACTGTAAAATCTACAAAATCACAATATTCTCTTAATTGAGAAATCGACAAAATTGATCAATTTTAAAATTTGTTAAATTAAAAATATCGAGAAAAATGCAAAAAAAATTCGCAAGAAATTTAAAAATCGACATAAATTAAAATTTGCGAAAAACTTCCGAAATTTGATTAAAAAGAAAATTTTTTAAAAATAGTTAATACTGTTTAATCGACAAAATCACAAAGCTCTCTAAATTATGAAATCGACAAAACTGGAAAATTGTAAAACTTGATGAATTAAAAATATCAAGGAAAATTCAAAAATTCCCAAAATTCAAAAATCAACAAAAAAATTTAAAATTTGGAAAAATTCCAAAATTTGATAAAAAAAAAGAAGTAAAGAAAAGAAGTTCTTTAAATAAAGAAATCGACAACATTGGAAAATTGTAAAATTTGTTGAATTAAAAATATCAAAAAAATGCAAAAATTCCAAAAATTAGAAAATCGACAAATATTTAAAATTTCGAAAAATTTCTGAAATTCGATAAAAAAAGTAACTTTCTTCAAAATAGTAAAAACTGTAAAATCGACAAATTCACAAACTTCTTTAAAAAAATAAATCGACAAAATTGGAAAATTGTAAAATTTGTTGAATTAAAAATATCGAGACAAATGCAAAAATTCTCGAAATTCAAAAACCGACAAAAATTTAAAATTATGAAAAAATTTTCGAAATTTTATAATAAAAATAAATTTTTTTTTAAAAAAGTAAAAACTATAAAATCTACAAAATTACATAATTCTTTAAATAAATAAATCGACAAAATTGGAAAATTTTAAAAATTGTTGAATTAAAAATATCGAGAAAAATGCAAAAATTCCCAAAATTCAAAAATCGACAAAAATTTAAAATTTCGAAAAATTTCCGAGGTTTGATAAAACAAGAAAATTTTTAAAAATAGTTAAAACTGTAAAATTGACAAAATCACAAAACTCTCTAAATTAAGAAATCGACAAATTTGATCAATTTTGAAATTTGTTAAATTAAAAATAGCGAGAAAAATGAAAAAATTCGCAAAAATTGAAAAATCGACATAAATTAAAAATTGCGAAAAATTTCCGAAATTTGATTAAAAAGAAAATTTCTTAAAATTAGTTAATACTGTATAATCGACAAAATCACAAAGCTCTCTAAATTATGAAATCGAAAAACTGGAAAATTGTAAAACTTGATAAATTAAAAATATCAAGAAAAATTTAAAAATTCCCAAAATTCAAAAATCAACAAAAAATTTAAAATTTGGAAAAATTCCAAAATTTGATAAAAAAAAAAGAAGTAAAGAAAAGAAGTTCTTTAAATAAAGAAATCGACAACATTGGAAAATTGTAAAATTTGTTGAATTAAAAATATAAAAAAAATGCAAAAATTACAAAAAATCAAAAATCGACAAAAATTTAAAATTTCAAAAATTTCTGAAATTCGATAAAAAAAGTAAATTTCTTCAAAATAGTAAAAACTGTAAAATCGACAAAATCATAAACTTCTTTAAAAAAATAAATCGACAAAATTGGAAAATTGTAAAATTTGTTTAATTACAAAAATCAAATCTACAAAATCACATTATTCTTTAAATAAAGAAATCGAAAAAATTGGAAAATTGTAAAATTTGTTGAATTAAAAATATCAAGACAAATGCAAAAATTCCCAAAAATTCAAAAATCGACAAAAATTTCAAATCTCGAAAAATTTCCGAAATTCGATAAAAAAGAAAATTTTTTCAAAATAGTAATAACTGTTAAATCGGCAAATTCACAAAGCTCTCTAAATTGTGAAATCGACAAAACTGGAAATTGTAAAATTAAAAATATCAAGAAAAATGCAAAAATACCAAAGATTCAAAAATCGACAAAAAATTTAAAATTTCAAAAAATTTTCGAAATTCGATAAAAAAAGGAAATTTCTTGAAAATAGTAAAAACTGTAAAATCGACAAATTCACAAAATTCTTTAAAAAATTTAATCGACAAAATTGGAAAATTGAAAAATTTGTTGAATTAAAAATATCAAGAAAAATGCAAAAATTCCCAAAAATTTAAAAATCGGCAAAAATTTCATATCTCGAAAAATTTCCGAAATTCGATAAAAAAGAAAATTTTTTCAAAATAGTAATAACTGTAAAATCGGCAAAATCACAAAGCTCTCTAAATTGTGAAATCAACAAAACTGGAAAATTGTAAAATTTGTTGAATTAAAAATATCAAGGAAAATTCAAAAATTCCCAAAATTCAAAAATCGACAAAAATTTTAAATTTCGAAAAATTTCCGAAATTTAAAAAAATAAGAAAATTTTTTTAAAATAGTAAAAACTGTAAAATTGACAAAATCACAAAGCTCTCTAAATTAAGAAATCAATAAAATTGGAAAATTGTGAAATATGTTGAATTAAAAATATCAAGGAAAATTCAAAAATTCCCAAGATTCAAAAATCGACAAAAATTTTAAATTTCGAAAAATTTCCGAAATTTAAAATAATAAGAAAATTTTTTTAAAATAGTAAAAACTGTAAAATCGACAAAATCACAAAGCTCTCTAAATTAAGAAGTCAATAAAATTGGAAAATTTTAAAAATTGTTGAATTAAAAATATCGAGAAAATATAAAAATTGACATAAATTAAAAATTGCGAAAAATTTCCGAAATTTTACAATAGAATTAAAAATTTTCAAAATAGTAAAAACTCTTAAATCGACAAAATCACAAACTTCTTTAAATAAAGAAATCGACAAAATTGGAAAATTGTTAAATTTGTTGAATTAAAAATATCGAAAAAAATGCAAAAATTCCCAAAAATTCAAAAATCGACAAAAAAAAATAAAATTTCGAAAAATTTCCGAAATATAAAAAAAAAAAATTTTTACAAAATAACAAAAACTGTAAAATCGACAAACTCACAAACTTCTTTAAATAAAGAAATCGACAAAATTTGAAAATTTTAAAATTTGTTGAATTAAAAGTATCTAGCAAAATGCAAAAATCCCTATAAATTCAAAAATCGACAAAAAATTTAAAATTTTGAAAAAAGTTCCGAAATTTACAAAAATAGGAAAATTTTTTTAATATAGTAAAAACTGTAAAATCGACCAAATTACAAAGCTCTCTAAATTAAGAAATCGATAAAATTGGAAAATTGTAAAATTTGTTGAATTAAAAATATCGAAAAAAATGTGAAAATTCCCAAAATTTACAAATCGACAAAAATGTAAAATTTTGAAAAATTTCCGAAATTCGATAAAAAAAGTAAATTTCTTCAAAATAGTAAAAACTGTAAAATCGACAAATTCACAAACTTCTTTAAAAAAAAATAAATCGACAAAATTGGAAAATTATAAAATTTGTTTAATTACAAATACCGAGACAAATGCAAAATTTCCCGAAATTCAAAAATCGACAAAAATTTAAAATTTTGAAAAATTTTCGGAATTTTATAATAAAAATAAAAAATTTTCAAAATAGTAAAAACTGTAAAATCGACAAAATCAAAAAGCTCTCTAAATTAAGAAATCTACAAAACTGGAACATTGTAAAATTTGTGAATTAAAAATATCAAGGAAAATTCAAAAATTCCCAAAATTCAAAAATCGACAAAAATTTTAAATTTTGAAAAATTTCCGAAATTTGATTTAAAAGAAAATATTTTAAAAATAGTTAATACTGTATAATCGACAAAATCCCAAAGCTCTCTAAATTATGAAATCGACAAAACTGGAAAATTATAAAACTTGATGATTTAAAAATATCAAGGAAAATTCAAAAATTCCCAAAATTCAAAAATTCACAAAATTCAAAAATCGACAAAAATTTAAAATTTCGAAAAATTTCCAAGGTTTGATAAAACAAGAAAATTTTTTAAAAATAGTTAATTCTGTATAATCGACAAAATCACAAAGCTCTCTAAATTATAAAATCGACAAATCTGGAAAATTGTAAAACTTGATGAATTAAAAATATCAAGGAAAATTAAAAAATTCCCAAAATTCAAAAATCAACAAAAATTTCCAAAAGTTGATAATAAAAGAAACTTTTTTAAAATAGTAAAAACTGTAAAATCGACAAAATCACAAAACTCTCCAAATTAAGAAATCTACAAAATTGGAAAATTGTAAAATTTGTTGAATTAAAAATATCAAAAAAATTTAAAATTTCGAAAAATTTCTGAAATTCGATAAAAAAAGTAAATTTCTTCAAAATAGTAAAAACTTTAAAATCGACAAATTCACAAACTTCTTTAAAAAAATAAATCGACCAAATTGGAAAATTGTAAAATTTGTTTAATTACAAAAATCAAATCTACAAAATCACATTATTCTTTAAATAAAGAAATCGAAAAAATTGGAAAATTGTAAAATTTGTTGAATTAAAAATATCAAGAAAAATGCAAAAATTCCCAAAAATTCAAAAATCGACAAAAATTTAAAATCTCGAAAAATTTCCGAAATTCGATAAAAAAGAAAATTTTTTCAAAATAGTAATAACTGTCAAATCGGCAAATTCACAAAGCTCTCTAAATTGTGAAATCGACAAAACTGGAAATTGTAAAATTAAAAATATCAAGAAAAATTCAAAAATTCCCAAAATTCAAAAATCGACAAAAATTTTAAATTTCGAAAAATTTTTGAAATTTAAAAAAAAAAGAAAATTTTTTTTAAAATAGTAAAAACTGTAAAATCGACAAAATCACAAAGCTCTCTAAATTAAGAAATCAATAAAATTGGAAAATAGTAAAATTTTTTGAATCAAAAATATCGAGAAAAATGCAAAAATTCCCAAAAATTCAAAAATCGACATAAATTTCAAATCTCGAAAAATTTACGAAATACGATAAAAAAGAGAAAATTTTCAAAATAGTAAAAACTGTAAAATCGGCAAAATCACAAAGCTCTCTAAATTAAGAAATCGATAAAATTGGAAAATTGTGAAATTTGTTGAATTAAAAATATCAAGGAAAATTCAAAAATTCCCAAGATTCAAAAATCGACAAAAATTTTAAAATTCGAAAAATTTCCGAAACTTAAAAAAATAAGAACATTTTTTTAAAATAGTAATAACTGTAAAATCGACAAATCACAAAGCTCTGTAAATTAAGAAATCGACAAAACTGGAAAATTGTAAAATTTGTTGAATTAAAAATATCAAGAAAAATTCAAAAATACCCAAAATTCAAAAATTCACAAAATTCAAAAATCGACAAAAATTTAAAATTTCGAAAAATTTCCAAGGTTTGATAAAACAAGAAAATTTTTTAAAAATAGTTAATACTGTATAATCGACAAAATCACAAAGCTCTAAATTATAAAATCGACAAATCTGGAAAATTGTAAAACTTGATGAATTAAAAATATCAAGGAAAATTCAAAAATTCCCAAAATTCAAAAATCAACAAAAATTTCAAATTTTGAAAATTTTCCAAAAGTTGATAGTAAAAGAAACTTTTTTAAAAATAGTAAAAACTGTAAAATCTACAAAATCACATATTTCTATAATTAAAAAATCGAAAAAATTGGAAAATTGTAAAATTTGTTGAATTAAAAATATCGAGAAAAATTCCAAAATTCCCAAAGTTCAAAAATCGACAAAAATTTTAAATTTCGAAAAATTTCCGAAATTTAAAAAAATAAGAAAATTTTTTTAAAATAGTTAATACTGTATAATCGACAAAATTACAAAGCTCTCTAAATTATGAAATCGACAAGACTGGAAAATTGTAAAATTTGTTGAATTAAAAATATCAAGGAAAATTCAAAAATACCCAAAATTCAAAAATCGACAAAAAATTAAAAATTTTTAAAATTTCCGAAATTTTATAAAAAAAAAAATTTTTTTCAAAATAGTAAAAACTGTAAAATCGACAAAATCACAAAGCTCTCTAAATTAAGAGGTCAATAAAATTGGAAAATTGTAAAAATTGTGGAATTAAAAATATCGAGACAAATGCAAAAATTCCCAAAAATTCAAAAATTGACATAAATTAAAAATTTCGAATAATTTCCGAAATTTTATAATAAAAATAAAATATTTTTTAAAATAGTAAAAACTGTAAGATCTAGAATATCACAAACTTTTTTAAATAAAGAAATTGACAAAATTGGGAAATTGTAAATATCGAGAAAATGCAAAAATTTCTGAAATAGAAAAATTTACAAAAATCAAAAATTTCGGAAAATTGCCAAAATTTAGAAAAAAAAAATTTTTTTTCAAAATAATAAAAAATGTAAAATCGACAAAATCTTAAAGTTCACTAAAATAAGAAATCGTCAAAATTGGAAAATTAAAAAATTTGTTGAAAAAAAAATATCAAGAAAAATGCAAAAATTTTTCCAAAATTCAAAAATTGGCCAAAATTTTAAATTTCAGAAAATTTACAACATTGGAAAAAAAAATTTTTTGTAAATTGAAAAAAATTAAAAAATCGACAAAAATTTCAAATCTCGAAAAATTTACGAAATTCGATAAAAAAGAGAATTTTTTCAAAATAGTAAAAACTGTAAAATCGGCAAAATCACAAAGCTCTCTAAATTAAGAAAATCACAAAATTAGAAAATTGTAAAAATTGTTGAATTCAATATATCAAGGAAAATTCAAAAATTCCCAAAATTCAAAAATTGACAAAATTTAAAATTTCAGAAAATTTACAAAATTCGAAAAAGAATTTTTTTTTAATTGTAAAAAGTGTAAAAACTTTAAAATTGCAAATTTCTCTAAATTAGGAAATCGATAAAATTGGAAAATTGTAAGATTTGTTAAAATTCAAAAATCGAGAAATACGCAAAAATTCACAAAATTCAAAAATCGACAAAAATTTAAAATTTGTCAAAATTTCCGAAATTTAAAAAAAAAAAAATTTTCCAAAATAACAAAAACTGTAAAATCGACAAAATCATAAACTTCTTTAAAAAAATAAATTGACAATATTGGAAAATTGTAAAACTTGTTTAATTACAAATATCGAGACAAATGCAAAAATTCTCGAAATTCAAAACCCGACAAAAATTTAAAATTTTGAACAAGTGAGAAAGCTACAGTCGAGAGTGCTCGACCGTATTATCATGCGGGTATCCCCGCAACCCATTTCGAGAGAAAAAAAAAATTTTAATGGTATTTTAACAACAAATATACCAAAAATATACTGAATTTTGTGTTTTGTTTTTATATATTTGAAAATAACGGTTAAAAATCCACAACACCGACATGGTCACACTGTCAACTAAACAAACAAAGCGCGAGCAGCTGCAAGTGAATTTTGCATATAAAATTGATTCATTAATAACTTCCTTGTTTTTCACTCGATCTCAACCAAATTCACAGGAATCATTGAGAATATAATTATTATTATGCATACCAAAATTCAATGCTCTAGGTCTATTATTACGGCTTTTACAGTTTTTGGGGGCGGAAAGGGGCGTGGCAAAAATCTAAAACAATTTTGATCTGCGTAAGACCTACACGAATACTGTCACCAAATTTGATATCTCTAGGTCATTCACACACTTAATACGTCCATATGCACTGGGCACAAAAATTTTGATAAATAGTTTCACGAATAACTTTTGTTCTACTTATCCGATTTGTACCAAAATTACAGGGTATATTAAGAGTGTCAAGCGCAAATGGGTTACCAAATTACACATCATTACACAAAGAACTTTTGGAGTTATACGCGATTTACTAAAAAAAAAACTTGACTTTTTCTAGATTAATGCTAATTGTGGGCGAAGGGGGCGTGGCATCCAACTTTTGAAATAAACTTGACCTGCCTAGGGTATGAAGGAAACTTTTTGCCAAATTTGGTGTCTCTATGTCTTATAGTCTCTGAGATCCAGGTGTTCATACAGACAGACAGACGGACAGACGGACAGACGGACAGACGGACAGACGGACATGGCTATATCATCTCGGCTGTTGACGCTGATCAAGAATATATATACTTTATGGGGTCGGAGATGCGTCCTTCTGCCTGTTACATACATTTTCTGTTGGCACTAAGTCATAATACCCTTCTACCCTATGGGTAGCGGGTATAAAAAATTTTCGAAATTTTATAATAAAAATAAATTTTTTTTTAAAAAAGTAAAAACTGTAAAATCTACAAAATCACAAAATTCTCTAAATTAAGAAATCGACAAAATTGATCAATTTTAAAATTTGTTAAATTAAAAATATCGAGAAAAATGCAAAAATTCGCAAAAATTTAAAAATCGACATAAATTAAAATTTGCGAAAAACTTCCGAAATTTGATTAAAAAGAAAATTTTTTAAAAATAGTTAATACTGAATAATCGACAAAATCACAAAGCTCTCTAAATTATAAAATCGACAAAACTTAAAAATTGTAAAACTTGATAAATTAAAAATATTAAGGAAAATTCAAAAATTCCCAAAATTCAAAAATCAACAACAAATTTAAAATTTGGAAAAATTCCAAAATTTGATAAAAAAAAAGAAGTAAAGAAAAAAAGTTCTTTCAATAAAGAAATCGACAACATTGGAAAATTGTAAAATTTGTTGAATTAAAAATATCAAAAAAATTTAAAATTTCGAAAAATTTCTGAAATTCGATAAAAAAAGTAAATTTCTTCAAAATAGTAAAAACTTTAAAATCGACAAATTCACAAACTTCTTTAAAAAAATAAATCGACCAAATTGGAAAATTGTAAAATTTCTTTAATTACAAAAATCAAATCTACAAAATCACATTATTCTTTAAATTAAAAATATCAAGAAAAATGCAAAAATTTCCAAAAATTCAAAAATCGAAAAAATTTTAAATTTCGAAAAATTTCCGAAATTTAAAAAAAAAAGAAAATGTTTTTTAAAATAGTAAAAACTGTAAAATCGACAAAATCACAAAGCTCTCTAAATTAAGAAATCAATAAAATTGGAAAATTGTAAAAATTGTGGAATTAAAAATATCGAGACAAATGCAAAAATTCCCAAAAATTCAAAAATTGACATATATTAAAAATTTCGAATAATTTCCGAAATTTTATAATAAAAATAAAATATTTTTTAAAATAGTAAAAACTGTAAAATCTACAATATCACAAACTTTTTTAAATAAAGAAATTGACAAAATTGGAAAATTGTAAATATCGAGAAAATGCAAAAATTTCTGAAATTGAAAAATTTACAAAAATCAAAAATTTCGGAAAATTGCCAAAATTTAGAAAAAAAACAATTTTTTTTTCATAATAGTGAAAAATGTAAAATCGACAAAATCTTAAAGTTCACTAAAATAAGAAATCGTCAAAATTGAAAAATTGAAAAATTTGTTGAAATAAAAATATCAAGAAAAATGCAAAAATTTTTCCAAAATTCAAAAATTGGCCAAAATTTTAAATTTCAGAAAATTTACAACATTGGAAAAAAAAATTTTTTTGTAAATTGTAAAAAGTGTAAAAACTTTAAAATTGCAAATTTTTCTAAATTTGGAAACCGACCAAATTGGAAAATTGTAAGATTTGTTAAAATTCAAAATTCGAGAAATACGCGAAAATTCACAAAATTCAAAAATCGACAAAAATTTAAAATTTGGCAAAATTTCCGAAATTTTGTAAAGAACGAAAATTTTTTAAAAATAGTAAAAACTGTAAAATCGACAAAATCACAAAACTCTCTTAAATATGAAATCTACAATTCTGTAAAATTGTAAATTCCCAAAATTCAAAAATCGAGAAAAATTTAAAATTTCGAGAAAATTTTCGAGGTTTGATATAAAAAAAAAATTTTTTAAATAGTAAAAACTGTAAAATTGGCAAAATACAAAGTAATCGCTATTAGCTGTGTTTTCAGTGCTTAACTTTTGTTAAAATCAACAGTATACATTGTGAATCTATTATTTATTTCGCATTTTGTTTGATTTACATAAAATCGCAAAAACAAATTCTAAGGCATACAGTGTTTACTTATTGTTTTGTCACTGCGTTCAATTTGTTTTTTTTTTTTATACTCTTGCACTCTTGCACTTACTCTTTACGTCTCTCAAGTTTTCTCTTGCGCGCATTAGTTTGTGTTGTTGGTGTTGGTTGCGCTCTATTTTGCTCTCAGTTATTCCGTTTGCGGTTTCTTGTTTCGGTCGTGCCCGCGCTTTTACAAGTAAAGCAACGTCAACAGATTTAACCCTAGGGTGCGTTTTTGTTGATTACATTTTTCTTATTTAAAATTGTATATTTGGTATTTCAAATTACAACTTTTATTTTTATTTGCACACTAACCTTATTTGCTTTCAAATATGCCTTTTTGTAAAAATTTTCTTTTTTGCTGTCTGTTTTTTGTTTCAAATTTTGTTTTTTTATCACCATGTTTGTCTGTTCAAATAAAAATTGCCAAGTTCGTGCAAACGTAAGAATGGGTTTTGTTTGCTGCTGGCTGTGCGACAATGTGTCGCACGAGAAATGCGCTGGCCTCAGTGGGCGCATTATTGACCTGATTAAGTCCAAATCAGGCTTGAAGTGGACATGTGAATCATGCAGGGATGTCGAGAAAGACATTATGGGCTTTATGCGACAAACCAAGAAAGGCTTTGGAGATATTTTTTTGGACGGTTTAAAAAACTGTTTGAAGGTTTCTCAGCGCTGGATGATGAATTCAAAAACATGAAACTTTTGAATGAGTCACCTAAGCGTAAAAAGGCCAATCCGAAGTTGTCCATAAGCGCTAATGAACTTTCCCCACACCCAAATCATTTGTCTGCTCCGTCTGTTCCAGCATTAATAAATCTTTCTTCTCCTGCTCCTTCAATAATAGTTAGTAGTGACGAGAATAATATTCTACCCATGGATATTGTTCCTACTAACACCGGCGATGGTAATGTTTCAGTTGTTGTATGCACTGAATCCTTAACCACCCCAGCAGTTTCTGTTGGTCAGCCATCCAAGGCTGTAGTTGCATCCGTAGATGCGGCTGTGGTAAATCTCAAATCACTTGTTGGCGTTCCACCAAAGAAACACATTTTTGTTTCCAGGCTTGCCCCTGATCAAACTTCTGATGAAGTCATGGCTTTTATTCAGGCCGAATCTAAAGCCAATGTTTCAGTGGACAAATTTCAATTTAATTATTCCCGGGAAATATCGTCTTTTAAAATTACTGTTCCTGCCGATCAATTTAGCAACATTTGTTGTAAAAAGTTCTGGCCAGATCATGTAATTGTAAAGGAATATACCGCAAAAAAGAAAATTCGTACTCCTGTTGAACTTCCTACTGTTGCGAGTAAAAGCTCTGTAACTACAAAAAACTAACATCCTTCTCACTTGGCTACCAGAACGTAAGAGGTCTGTGTAGCAAACTTAGCAATCTCTATCTTAGTAGTCAGTCCTTTCTATACAATGTCGTAGCTTTTTCGGAGACTTGGCTTAGGCCAGACATTTTAAACTTCGAAATCCTTTCAAGTAAATACAATATTTATAGACGAGATCGCACTCCTCCTCGTCGTGGAGGTGGGGTTTTAATCGCAGTTGACGTTGCTTTCACCTCTGAAGTAGTTACAATTGATTGCGCTGTCGATTTAGAATTCGTAGCTGTAAAATTGTCCGTTCATGGTGCTTGTATTTTTATAACTTGTTCATATGTTCCTCCATCTTCTGATTCTTCTGTCTATTCTTCACATTTTTCGGCTATACTTTCTGTCTCTACTTTGCTATCTGATCGCGATAGTCTTGTTGTTCTTGGTGATTTTAATATTACAGGAATGACTTGGCTATCAAATTCTGACTCCAACGCTTTAAATTCTGCGTCCCAGCATGATTTTATAGATAATTTGTTTGGATTATCATTAAGTCAAATCAATGCTATTCCAAATTCTTTATATAGATTGCTTGACCTGGTTTTTGTTTTGGATCCTTCCCTTACATCTGTCTCCCGATCTGAACCTTTATCCCGTCCTGAAGATCCTTATCATCCTACTTTAGAAGTGTTGATGAACTTAGAGACCCGTGTAGCATACTCTACTACGGGTTTGCAACACGTGCGTCATTTTCGTAACACAGATTTTAATGAACTCTCTCGGATCCTGTCGAACACTGACTGGTCTCCTCTTTGCGAGTGTAGGGACATTGATAGTGCAACTGAACTGTTTTATACTGCATTAAACTCTTCATTCGACATATGCGTCCCGTTACGTAAACCAAATAGGTCTAAAAAGCCTGTTTGGTTTACACGGGAATTGACATACCTTAAAAATAAAATGTCGAGAAATTACAAGAAGTTTAAGGAATCTAACACTTCCTTTAACTTCTCTTGTTATTCGATTGCACGATCAAATTTTATTGTCCTTAATACGCAGTGTTACAATGACTACCTCGTAAATTGTGGACGGCGGTTTCGCAGTGATCCGAGGAGATTCTATAACTTTGTTAATATGAAGCGTGGTTCATCAACGCTTCCATCGACAGTTTTTTTTGAAAAGAATACAGCGGAAACTAATCAGTCTATTGCTGATTTATTTGCTGATTTTTTTCAAACTACATATAGATCTCAAAACGATCGATTGGTTTTGCCTTATCCGTATCAGATAAATGACGCACATTGCATTTTTAAACCATTAATTACCAAAAGTTCACTATTAAATAATTTAAAGATTCTAAAGCCTGTATTTTCACCAGGGCCAGATGGAGTTCCAGCATGTGTGCTTAGGCATTGTGCTGAGGCTTTATTAATTCCTTTATATATTCTTTTTAATTTGTCAATGGAGTTATGTTCTTTTCCAAACTATTGGAAGGAATCTTTTATTATTCCTCTCCATTAAAAAGGAAACAAATCGAATGCCGAGAATTATAGAGGAATATCAAAATTGTCTGCTATTCCGAAACTGTTTGAGAAATTAATAACCTCACAGTTACAACATTATTGTAGATCTATTATATCACCATGCCAGCATGGGTTTATGAAATATAGATCTACTACCACTAACTTACTGGAGTTTACTCCTTTGGTAATTGATGGTTTCCAAAACAAAATGCAAACGGACGTTATTTATACTGATTTCAGTAAAGCTTTTGACTCAGTTAATCACTCACTATTACTACATAAGCTTTACCTCTTGGGATTTCCAAATAACTTAATTATCTGGATATCTAGCTATTTAAATCTTAGAACACAGAAAGTGTATTTTAACGGCTTAGTCTCCAAGTCTGTTAAGGTCACTTCCGGTGTACCTCAAGGGAGTCACCTGGGCCCTTTGTTATTTACATTGTTTATTAATGATCTTCCATCCGTTATTAAATTTTCTCGTGTGTTAATGTATGCCGATGATGTCAAGCTTTGTTTAACGTCAGTTGATTCTCAATCTGGTCAAATGCTGCAAGCTGACCTTGATAGTTTCCAATCTTGGTGTCAAATAAACCTGTTAAATCTTAATTGCAATAAATGTAACGTAATGTCTTTTTACAGGCGTTTGCCTTTTAACAATACTTATTTCCTACATGCAAAACCTCTTGAGCGCATTGAGTCTGTTAAAGATCTAGGTAGTCTGCTCGATCCCAAACTTAAATTTGACAAGCACATCTTGGATATAACTAATCGTGCAATAAGTGTCCTTAGTTTCATTAAGCGTTGGTCGAAAGAATTTAATGATCCCTACATCACTAAAACTCTTTATACTTCTCTTGTTCGACCTATTCTTGAACATGGCTCTTGTATTTGGTGTCCCCAATATAAGGTTCATCAGGAATGAATAGAGTCTGTACAAAAACAATTTCTTTTGTTTGCCCTTCGGGGTCTTAATTGGAGTGCTAACACTCCTTTACCTTCCTATCGCAGTAGACTTTTACTTATCAATCTTCCTTCACTTTCTGATCGTAGAACCATGCTTGGTGTTATTTTTTTGCATAAGCTCATTAATGGTGAGATCGATTCATCCGAACTGATTAGCCAAATTAATTTTAAGGTTCCGATCAGGAGTACAAGGAACTTTTTACCTCTTTTCCTTCCACTTTGTAGTGAAAACTATGCTTTACATAATCCTTTCCGTATTTTATGTTCTAACTATAACGAGTACTATTCTATAATAAATAATGTTTCTTCGTCTTCCACTCTTAGAAATTTGATATTAAGTCATCTGTCTAGTGTGTAATTATGTAACTTTAAAATTAATTAAAATATATTTTTACTTTATGTTCGCGATTGTCCGTTGCCACAAGCTACGTGGTGCGCCCCTACGGTCCGCGCGGTAACAAGCCCTTGCTTGGTGTCGTTGGGCCACTTGATGGTGCTGTTCGTTAGCACATCAACGTCCAATAATAATAACATCAAGGAAAATCCAAAAATTTCCGAAAATTAAAAAATCAACAAAAATTTCAAATCTCGGAAAATTTCCGAAATTTGATAAAAAAGAAAATTTTTTCAAAATAGTAAAAACTGTAAAATCGGCAAAATCACAAAGCTCTCTAAATATTGAAATCGACAAAACGAGAAAGTTGTTAAATTTGTTGAATTAAAAATATCAAGGAAAATTCAAAAATTCCCAAAATTCAAAAATCCAAAAAAAAATTTAAAATTTGGAAAAATATCAAAATTTGATAAAAAAAAAGAAGAAAAGAAAAAAAGTTCTTTAAATTAAAAAATCGACAAAATTGGAAATATGTAAAATTTGTTGAATTAAAAATATCGAAAAAATGCAAAAATTCCAAAAAAATTCAAAAATCGACATAAAAATTTAAAATTTCGAAAAATTTTGGAAATTAAAAAAAAAAAAAAATTTTTTCCAAAATAACAAAAACTGTAAAATTGACAAAATCATAAACTTCTTTAAATAAAGAAATCCACAAAATTAGAAAAGCGTAAAATTTGTTGAATTAAAAATATCTAGCAAAATGCAAAAATTCCTATAAATTCAAAAATCGACAAAAAATTTAAAATTTTGAAAAAAGTTCCGAAATTTACAAAAATAAGAAAATTTTTTCAAAATAGTAAAAACTGTAAAATCGACAAAATCACAAAACTCTCTAAATTAAGAAATCGAAAAAATTGGAAAATTGTAAAATTTGTTGAAATAAAAATATCGAGAAAAATGCAAAAATTCCCAAAATTCACAAATCGACAAAAATTTAAAATTTCGAAAAATTTCCGAAATTCGATAAAAAAAAGTAAATTTCTTCAAAATAGTAAAAACTGTAAAATGGACAAATTCACAAACTTCTTAAAAAAAAAATATATCGACAAAATTGGAAAATTATAAAATTTGTTTAATTACAAATATCGAGACAAATGCAAAAATTCCCGAAATACAAAAATCGACAAAAATTTAAAATTTTGAAAAATTTTCGAAATTTTATAATAAAAATAAAAAATTTTCAAAATAGTAAAAACTATAAAATCGACAAAATCAAAAAGCTCTCTAAATTAAGAAATCGACAAAACTGGAAAATTGTAAAATTTGTGAAATAAAAATATCAAGAAAAATTCAAAAATTTCCAAAATTCAAAAATCGACAAAAATTTTAAATTTTGAAAAATTTCCGAAATTTGATAAAAAAAAAGAGAAGTAAAGAAAAGAAGTTCTTTAAATAAAGAAATCGACAACATTGGAAAATTGTAAAATTTGTTGAATTAAAAATATCAAAAAAATGCAAAAATTAAAAAAATTCAAAAATCGACAAAAATTTAAAATTTCGAAAAATTTCTGAAATTCGATAAAAAAAGTAAATTTTTTCAAAATAGTAAAAACTGTAAAATCGACAAAATCATAAACTTTTTTAAAAAAAATAAATCGACAAAATTGGAAAATTGTAAAATTTGTTTAATTACAAATATCGAGACAAATGCAAAAATTCCCGGAATTCAAAAACCGACAAAAATTTTAAATTTTGAAAAAATTTTCGAAATTTTATAATAAAAATAAAATTTTTTTTAAAATAGTAAAAACTGTCAAATCTACAAAATTACATTATTCTTTAAATAAAGAAATCGACAAAATTGGAAAATTGAAAAATTTGTTGAATTAGAGATATCAAGAAAAATGCAAAAATTCCCAAAATTTCAAAAATCGGCAAAAATTTCATATCTCAAAAAATTTCTGAAATCCGATAAAAAATAAAATTTTTTCAAAATAGTAATAACTGTAACATCGGCAAAATCACAAAGCTCTCTAAATTGTGAAATCAACAAAACTGGAAAATTGTAAAATTTGTTGAATTAAAAATATCAAGGAAAATTCAAAAATTCCCAAAAATTCAAAAATCGACATAATTTTCAAATCTCGAAAAATTTACGAAATTCGATAAAAAAGAGAAATTTTTCAAAAAAGCAAAAACTGTAAAATCGGCAAAATCACAAAGCTCTCTAAATTAAGAAATCGATAAAATTGGAAAATTGTGAAATTTGTTGAATTAAAAATATCAAGGAAAATTCAAAAATTCCCAAGATTCAAAAATCGACAAAAATTTTAAATTTCGAAAAATTTCCGAAATTTAAAAAAATAAGAAAATTTTTTTAAAATAGTAAAAACTGTAAAATCGACAAAATCACAAAACTCTCTAAATTAAGAAATCGACAAAACTGGAAAATTGTAAAATTTGTTGAATTAAAAATATCAAGGAAAATTCAAAAATACCCAAAATTCAAAAATCGACAAAAAATTTAAAATTTTTAAAAATTTCCGAAATTTTATAAAAAAAAAAATTGTTTCAAAATAGTAAAAACTGTAAAATCGACAAAATCATAAAGCTCTCTAAATTAAGAAGTCAATAAAATTGGAAAATTGTAAAAATTGTGGAGTTAAAAATATCGAGACAAATGCAAAAATTCCCAAAAATTCAAAAATTGACATAAATTAAAAATTTTGAATAATTTCCGAAATTTTATAATAATAATAAAATATTTTTTAAATAGTAAAAACTGTAAAATCTACAATATTACAAACTTTTTTAAATAAAGAAATTGACAAAATTGGAAAATGCAAAAATTTCTGAAATTGAAAAATTTACATAAATTAAAAATTTCGGAAAATTGCCAAAATTTAGAAAAAAACAATTTTTTGTTCATAATAGTAAAAAATGTAAAATCGACAAAATCTTAAAGTTCACTAAAATAAGAAATCGTCAAAATTGGAAAATTGAAAAATTTGTTGAAAAAAAAATATCAAGAAAAATGCAAAAATTTTTCCAAAATTCAAAAATTGGCCAACATTTTAAATTTCAGAAAATTTACAACATTGGAAAAAAACATTTTTTTGTAAATTGTAAAAAGTGTAAAAACTTTAAAATTGCAAATTTTTCTAAATTTGGAAACCGACCAAATTGGAAAATTGTAAGATTTGTTAAAATTCAAAATTCGAGAAATACGCGAAAATTCACAAAATTCAAAAATCGACAAAAATTTAAAATTTGGCAAAATTTCCGAAATTTTGTAAAGAACGAAAATTTTTTAAAAATAGTAAAAACTGTAAAATCGACAAAATCACAAAACTCTCTTAAATATGAAATCTACAATTCTGTAAAATTGTAAATTCCCAAAATTCAAAAATCGAGAAAAATTTAAAATTTCGAGAAAATTTTCGAGGTTTGATATAAAAAAAAAATTTTTTAAATAGTAAAAACTGTAAAATTGGCAAAATCACAAAATTCTCTAAATTAAGAAATCTACAAAATTGTAAAATTGTACAATTTGTTGAATTAAAAATATCGAGAAAAATGCAAAAATTCTCAAAAATTCAAAAATCGACATAAATTAAAAGTTGCGAAAAATTTCCGAAATTGTAAAATTTGTTAAATTAATAACATCAAGGAAAATCCAAAAATTCCCGGAAATTAAAAAATCAACAAATATATCAAATCTCGAAAAATTTCCGAAATTTGATAAAAAAGAAAATTTTTTCAAAATAGTAAAAACTGTAAAATCGGCAAAATCACAAAGCTCTCTAAATATTGAAATCGACAAAACTAGAAAGTTGTTCAATTTGTTGAATTAAAAATATCAAGGAAAATTCCAAAATTCCCAAAATTCAAAAATCCAAAAAAAATTTAAAATTTTGAAAAATTCAAAAATTTGATTAAAAAAAGAAGAAAAGAAAAGAAGTTCTTTAAATTAAAAAATCGACAAAATTGGAAAATTGTAAAATTTGTTGAATTAAAAATATCGAGCAAAATGCAAAAATTCCAAAAAATTCAAAAATCGACATAAAAATTTAAAATTTCGAAAAATTTTGGAAATTTAAAAATAAAAAATTTTTTCCAAAATAACAATAACTGTAAGATCGGCAAAATCATAAACTTCTTTAAATAAAGAAATCGACAAAATTGGAAAATCGTAAAATTTGTTGAATTAAAAATATCTAGCAAAATGCAAAAATTCCTATAAATTCAAAAATCGACAAAAAATTTAAAATTTTGAAAAAAGTTCCGAAATTTACAAAAATAGGAAAATTTTTTTAAAATAGTAAAAACTGTAAAATTGACCAAATCACAAAGCTCTCTAAATTAAAAAATCGACAGAATTAAAAAATTTTAAAATTTGTTGAGTTAAAAATATCGAGAAAAATGCGAAAACTACCAAAATTCAAATATCGACAAAAATGTAAAATTTTTAAAAATTTTCGAAATTTTATAATAAAAATAAAATATTTTTTATAATAGTAAAAACTGTAAAATCTACAAAATCACATATTTCTATAATTAAAAAATCGAAAAAATTTGAAAATTGTAAAATTTGTTGAATTTAAAATATCGAGAAAGATTCAAAAATTCCAAAATCAACAAAATTTTTCAATCTCGAAAAATTTCCGAAATTCGATAAAAAAGAAAATTTTTTCAAAATAGTAAAAACTGTAAAATCGACAAAATCTCAACGCTCTCTAAATTATGAAATCGACAAAACTGGAAAATTGTAAAATTTGTTGAATTAAAAATATCAAGGAAAATTCAAAAATTACCAAAATTCAAAAATCGACAAAAATTTTAAATTTCGAAAAATTTCCGAAATTTAAAAATATAAGAAAATTTTTTTAAAATAGTTAATACTGTATAATCGACAAAATCACAAAGCTCTCTAAATTATGAAATCGACAAAACTGGAAAATTGTAAAATTTGTTGAATTAAAAATATCAAGGAAAATTCAAAAATACCCAAAATTCAAAAATCGACCAAAAATTTAAAGTTTTGAAATATTTCCGAAATTTTATAATAAAAATAAAATATTTTTTATAATAGTAAAAACTGTAAAATCTACAAAATCACATAATTCTATAATTAAAAAATCGAAAAAACTGGAAAATTTTAGAATTTGTTGAATTAAAAATATCAAGGAAAATTCCCAAAATTCAAAAATCGACAACAATTTCAAATCTCGAAAAATTTCCGAAATTCGATAATAAAAGAAAATTTTTCAAAAATAGTAAAAACTGTTAAATCGACAAAATCTCAAAGCTCTCTAAATTATGAAATCGACAAAACTGGAAAATTGTAAAATTTGTTGAATTAAAAATATCATGGAAAATTCAAAAATTCCCAAAATTCAAAAACCGACAAAAACTTTAAATTTTGAAAAAATTTCCGAAATTTAAAAAAATAAGAAAATTTTTTCAAAATAGTAAAAACTGTAAAATCGACAAAATCTCAAAGCTCTCTAAATTATGAAATCGACAAAACTGGAAAATTGTAAAATTTGTTGAATTAAAAATATCAAGGAAAATTCAAAAACACCCAAAATTCAAAAATCGACAAAAAATTTAAAATTTTGAAAAATTTCCGAAATCTTATAATAAAAAAATTTTTTTTTTTGAAATAGTAAAAACTGTAAAATCGACAAAATCACAAAACTCTCTAAATTAAGAAATCGACAAAACTGGAAAATTGTAAAATTTGTTGAATTAAAAATATCAAGGAAAATTCAAAAATACCCATATTTCGAAAAATTTCCGAAATTTAAACAAAAAAATTTTTTACAAATTAACAAAAACTGTAAAATCGACAAAATCATAAACTTCTTTAAAAAAATAAATCGAAAAAATTGGAAAATTGTAAAAATTGTGGAATTAAAAATATCGAGAAAAATGCAAAAATTCCCAAAAATTCAAAAATTGACATAAATTAAAAATTTCGAAAATTTTCCGAAATCTTATAATAAAAATAAAATATTTTTGAAAATAGTAAAAACTGTAAAATCTACAAAATCACATAATTCTATAATTAAGAAATCGAAAAAATTGGAAAATTTTAAGATTAGTTGAATTAAAAATATGGAAAAATGCAAAAATTCCCAAAATTCAAATATCGACAAAAAATTTAAAATTTCGAAAAATTTCCGAAATTCGATAAAAAAAGTAAATCTCTTCAAAATAGTAAAAACTGTAAAATCGACAAATTCACAAACTTCTTTAAAAAAATAAATCAACAAAATTGGAAAATTGTAAAATTTGTTTAATTACAAATATCGACCCAAATGCAAAAATTCCCGAAATTCAAAAATCGACAAAAATTTAAAATTTTGAAAAAATTTCGAAATTTTATAATAAAAATAAAAAATTTTCAAAATAGTAAAAACTGTAAAATCGACAAAATCACAAAGCTCTCTAAATTAAGAAATCGACAAAACTGGAAAATTGTAAAATTTGTTGAATTAAAAATATCAAGGAAAATGCAAAAATTCCCAAAAAATAAAAAATCGACATAAATTAAATATTTCAAAAAAATTCCGAAATTTTATAATAATAATAAAATTTTTTTTAAAATAGTAAAAATTTTAAAATCGACAAAATCACATAATTCTATAATTAAAAAATCGAAAAAATTGAAAAATTTTAAGATTTGTTGAATTAAAAATATCGAAAAAAATGCAAAAATTCCCAAAATTCAAAAATCGACAAAAATTTCAAATCTCGAAAAATTTCCGAAATTCAATAAAAAAAGTAAATTTCTTCAAAATAGTAAAAACTTTAAAATCTACAAAATCTCAAAGCTCTCTAAATTATGAAATCGACAAAACTAGAAAATTGTAAAATTTGTTGAATTAAAAATATCAAGGAAAATTCAAAAATTCCCAAAATTCAAAAATCGACATAAATTATAAATTTCGAAAAATTTCCGAAATTTAAAAAAAAAAGGAAAATTTTTTCAAAAAAGTAAAAACTGTAAAATCGACAAAATCACAAAGCTCTCTCAATTAAGAAATCGATAAAATTGGAAAATTGTTAAATTTGTTGAATTAAAAATATCAAGAAAAATGCAAAAACTCCCAAAAATTAAAAAATCGACAGAAATTAAAAATTTCGGAAAATTGCCAAAATTTAGAAAAAAACATTTTTTTTTCATAATAGTAAAAAATGTAAAATCGACAAAATCTTAAAGTTCACTAAAATAAGAAATCGTCAAAATTGGAAAATTGAAAAATTTGTTGAAAAAAAAATATCAACAAAAATGCAAAAATTTTTCCAATATTAAAAAATTGACCAAAATTTAAAATTTCAGAAAATTTACAAAATTCGAAAAAAAAAAAATTTTTTTAAATTGTAAAAAGTGTAAAAACTGTAAAATCGCAAATTTCTCTAAATTAGAAAATCGACAAAATTGGAAAATTGTAAGATTTGTTAAAATTCAAAAATCGAGAAATACGCGACAATTCACAAAATTCAAAAATCGATAAAAATTTAAAATTTGGCAAAATTTCCGAAATTTTCTAAAAAACGAAAAATTTTTAAGAATAGTAAGAACTGTAAAATCGACAAAATCACAAAGCTCTTTTAATTAAGAAATCTACGAAATTGTAAAATTCAAAAATCGACAAAAAATTAAAATTTCGAAATTTCCGAGGTTTGATAAAAAAAGAAAATTTTTAAAAATAGTAAAAACTGTAAAATTGACAAAATCACAAAATTCTCTAAATTAAGAAATCGACAAAATTGATCAATTCTAAAATTTGTTGAATTAAAAATATCAAGACAAATGCAAAAATTTCCAAAATTCGAAAATCAACAAAATTTAAAATTTTGAAAATTTTCCGAAATTTGATAATAAAAAAAACTTTTTTAAAAATAGTAAAAACTGTAAAATCGTCAAATGTAAAATTGAAAAATTTGTTGAATTGAAAAATATCGAGAAAAATGCAAAAATTCCCCAAAATTCAAATATCGACATAAATTAAAAGTTGCGAAAAATTTCCGAAATTGTAAAATTTGTTAATTTAAAATATCAAGGAAAATCCAAAAAATTCCCGAAAATAAAAAAATCAACAAAAATTTCAAAAAATTTCAAAAATTTCTGAAATTTGATAAAAAAAGAAAAATTTTTAAAAAATTTGATACTGTATAATCGACAAAATCGCAAAGTTCTCTAAATTATGAAATCGACAAAACTGGAGAATTGTAAAACTTGATGAATTAAAAATATCAAGGAAAATTCAAAAATTCCCAAAATTCAAAAATCGACAAAAATTTAAAATTTCGAAAAATTTCTGAGGTTTGATAAAATAGAAAATTTTTAAAAATAGTAAAAACTGTAAAATTGACAAAATCACAAAATTCTCTAAATTAAGAAATTGACAAAATTGATCAATTCTAAAATTTGTTGAATTAAAAATATCAAGACAAATGCAAAAATTTCCAAAATTCGAAAATCAACAAAATTTCAAATTTTGAAAATTTTCCTAAATTTGATAATAAAAGAAACTTTTTTGAAAATAGTAAAAACTGTAAAATCGTCTAATGTAAAATTGTAAAATTTGTTGAATTGAAAAATATCGAGAAAAATGCAAAAATTCCCCAAAATTCAAAAATCGACATAAATTGAAAGTTGCGAAAAATTTCCGAAATTGTAAAATTTGTTAATTTAAAATATCAAGGAAAATCCAAAAAATTCCCGAAAATAAAAAAATCAACAAAAATTTTAAATCTCGAAAAATTTCCGAAATTTGATAAAAAAAGAAAAATTTTTAAAAATAGTTAATACTGTATAATCGACAAAATCACAAAGTTCTCTTAATTATGAAATCGACAAAACTGGAAAATTGTAAAACTTGATGAATTAAAAATATCAAGGAAAATTCAAAAATTCCCAAAATTCAAAAATCAACAAAAAAATTTAAAATTTGGAAAAATTCCAAAATTTGATAAAAAAAAAGAAGTAAAGAAAAGAAGTTCTCTAAATAAAGAAATCGACAACATTGGAAAATTGTAAAATTTGTTGAATTAAAAAAAAAGCAAAAATTCCAAAAATTCAAAAATCGACAAAAATTTAAAATTTCGAAAAATTTCCGAAATTCGATAAAAAAGTAAATTTCTTCAAAATAGTTAAAACTGTAAAATCGACAAATTCACAAACTTTTTTAAAAAAATAAATCGACAAAATTGGAAACAAATGCAAAAATTCCCCAAAATTCAAAAACCGACAAAAATTAAAAATTTTGAAAAAATTTTCGAAATTTTATAATAAAAATAAATTTTTTTTTAAAAAAGTAGAAACTGTAAAATCTACAAAATCACAAAATTCTCTAAATTAAGAAATCGACAAAATTGATCAATTTTAAAATTTGTTAAATTAAAAATATCGAGAAAAATGCAAAAATTCGCAAAAATTTAAAAATCGACATAAATTAAAAATTGCGAAAATCTTCCGAAATTTGATTAAAAAGAAAATTTTTAAAAATTAGTTAATACTGTATAATCGACAAAATCACAAAGCTCTCTAAATTATAAAATCAAAAAACTGGAAAATTTTAAAACTTGATGAATTAAAAATATCAAGGAAAATTTAAAAATTCCCAAAATTCAAAAATCAATAAAAAACTCAAAATTTGGAAAAATTCCAAAATTTGATAAAAAAAAAAGAAGTAAAGAAAAGAAGTTCTTTAAATAAAGAAATCGACAACATTGGAAAATTGTAAAATTTGTTGAATTAAAAATATCAAAAAAATGCAAAAATTCCAAAAATTCAAAAATCGGCAAAAATTTAAAATTTCGAAAAATTTCCGAAATTCGATAAAAAAGTAAATTTCTTCAAAATAGTAAAAACTGTAAAATCGACAAATTCACAAACTTCTTAAAAAAAATAAATCGACAAAATTGGAAAATTGTAAAATTTGTTTAATTACAAATATCGAGACAAATGCAAAAATTCCCGAAATTCAAAAACCGACAAAAGTTTTAAATTTTGAAAAAATTTTCGAAATTTTATAATAAAAATAAAATTTTTTTTAAAAATAGTAAAAACTGTAAAATCTACAAAATCACATTATTCTTTAAATAAAAAAATCGACAAAATTGGAAAATTGTAAAATTTGTTGAATTAAAAATATCAAGGAAAATCCAAAAATTCCCAAGATTCAAAAATCGACAAAAATTTAAAATTTCGAAAAATTTCGGAAATTTAAAAAAATAAGAAATTTTTTTTAAAATTTTAAAAACTGTAAAATCGACAAAATCACAAAAATCTTTAAATTAAGAAATCGACAAAACTGGAAAATTGTAAAATTTGTTGAATTAAAAATATCAAGGAAAATTCAAAAATACCCAAAATTCAAAAATCGACAAAAAATTTAAAATTTTTAAAATTTTACGAAATTTTATAAAAAAAAAATTGTTTCAAAATAGTAAAAACTGTAAAATCGACAAAAGCACAAAGCTCTCTAAATTAAGAAGTCAATAAAATTGTATAATTGTAAAAATTGTGGAATTAAAAATATCGAGACAAATGCAAAAATTCCCAAAAATTTAAAAATTGACATAAATTAAAAATTTCGAATAATTTTCGAAATTTTATAATAAAAATAAATAATTTTTTAAATTAGTAAAAACTGTAAAATCTACAATATCACAAACTTTTTTAAATAAAGAAATTGACAAAATTGGAAAATTGTAAATATCGAGAAAATGCAAAAATTTCTGAAATTGAAAAATTTACATAAATTAAAAATTTCGGAAAATTGCCAAAATTTGGAAAAAAGCAATTTTTTTTTCAAAATAGTAAAAAATGTAAAATTGACAAAATCTTAAAGTTCACTAAAATAAGAAATCGTCAAAATTGGAAAACTGAAAAATTTGTTGAAAAAAAAATATCAAGAAAAATGCAAAAATTTTTCCAAAATTCAAAAATTGGCCAAAACTTTAAATTTCAGAAAATTTACAACATTGGAAAAAAAATTTTTTTGTAAATTGTAAAAAGTGTAAATACTTTAAAATTGAAAATTTCTCTAAATTTGGAAATCGACAAAATTGGAAAATTGTAAGATTTGTTAAAATTCAAAAATCGAGAAATAAGCGAAAACTTACAAAATTCAAAAATCGACAAAAATCTAAAATATGGCAAAATTTCCGAAATTTTGTAAGAAACGAAAATTTTTAAAAAATAGTAAAAACTGTAAAATCGACAAAATCATAAAGCTCTCCTAGTTATGAAATCTACAAATCTGTAAAATTGTAAATTCCCAAAGTTTAAAAATCGACAAAAATTTAAAATTTCGAAAAAATTTTCGAGGTTTGATAAAAAAAAAAATTTTTTAAAATAGTAAAAACTGTAAAATCGACAAAATCACATTATTCTATAATTAAGAAATCGAAAAAATTGGAAAATTTTAAGATTTGTTGAATTAAAAATATCGAAAAAAATGCAAAAATTCCCAAAATTCAAAAATCGACAAAAAATTTTAAATTTCGAAAAATTTCCAAAATTCGATAAAAAAAAGTAAATCTCTTCAAAATAGTAAAAAATTTTAAATTCGACAAATTCACAAACTTCTTTAAAAAAATAAATCAACAAAATTGGAAAATTGTAAAATTTGTTTAATTACAAATATCGAGACAAATGCAAAAATTCCCGAAATTCAAAAATCGACAAAATTTAAAAATTTTGAAAAATTTTCGAAATTTTATAATAAAAATAAAAAATTTTCAAAATAGTAAAAACTGTAAAATCGACAAAATCACAAAGCTCTCTAAATTAAGAAATCGACAAAACTGGAAAATTGTAAAATTTGTTGAATTTAAAATATCAAGGAAAATTCAAAAATTCCCAAAATTCAAAAATCGACAAAAATTTAATATTTTGAAAAATTTTCAAAATTTATAAAAAAAAAAAAATGTTCCAAAATAACAAAAACTGTAAAATCGAGAAAATCATAAACTTCTTTAAATAAAGAAATCGACAAAATTGGAAAACTGTAGAATTTGTTGAAATAAAAATGTCTAGAAAAATGCAAAAATTCCCAAAAATTCAAAAATTGACATAAATTAAAAATTTCAAAAAATTTCGGAAATTTTATAAAAAAAATAAAATTTTTTTTTAAAAAAGTAAAAACTGTAAAATCTACAAAATTACATAATTCTTTAAATTAAGAAATCGAAAAAATTGGAAAATTTTAAGATTTGTTAAATTAAAAATATCGAAAAAAATGCGAAAATTCCCAAAATTCAAAAATCGACAAAAATTTCAAATCTCGAAAAATTTCCGAAGTTCAATAAAAAAAGTTAATTTCTTCAAAATAGTAAAAACTGTAAAATCTACAAAATCACAAAGCTCTCTGAATTATGAAATCGACAAAACTAGAAAATTGTAAAATTTGTTGAATTAAAAATATCAAGGAAAATTAAAAAATTCCCAAAATTTAAAAATCGACATAAATTATAAATTTCGAATAATTTCCGAAATTTAAAAAAAAAAAAGGAAAAATTTTTTCAAAATAGTAAAAACTGTAAAATCGACAAAATTACAAAGCTCTCTCAATTAAGAAATCGATAAAATTGGAAAATTTTAAAATTTGTTGAATTAAAAATATCAAGAAAAATGCAAAAACTCCCAAAAATTCAAAAATTGACAGAAATTAAAAATTTTGGAAAATTGCCAAAATTTAGAAAAAAACATTTTTTTTTTCATAATAGTAAAAAATGTCAAATCGACAAAATCTTAAAGTTCACTAAAATAAGAAATCGTCAAAATTGGAAAATTGAAAAATTTGTTGAAAAAAAAATATCAACAAAAATGCAAAAATTTTTCCAAAATTCAAAAATTGACCAAAATTTTAAATTTCAGAAAATTTACAAAATTCGAAAAAAAATTTTTTTTTAAATTGTAAAAAGTGTAAAAACTGTAAAATCGCAAATTTCTCTAAATTAGGAAATCGACGAAATTGGAAAATTGTAAGATTTGTTAAAATTCAAAAAATCGAGAAATACGCGAAAATTCACAAAATTCAAAAATCGACAAAAATTTAAAATTTGGCAAAATTTCCGAAATTTTGTAATAAACGAAAAATTTTTAAAAATAGTAAGAACTGTAAAATCGACAAAATCACAAAGCTCTCTTAATTAAGAAATCTACGAAATTGTAAAATTCAAAAATCGACAAAAAATTAAAATTTCGAAATTTCCGAGGTTTGATACAAAAAGAAAATTTTTCAAAATAGTAAAAACTGTAAAATTGACAAAATCACAAAATTCTCTAAATTAAGAAATCGACAAAATTGATCAATTCTAAAATTTGTTGAATTAAAAATATCAAGACAAATGCAAAAATTTCCAAAATTCGAAAATCAACAAAATTTCAAATTTTGAAAATTTTCCGAAATTTGATAATAAAAGAAACTTTTTTAAAAATAGTAAAAACTGTAAAATCGTCAAATGTAAAATTGTAAAATTTGTTGAATTGAAAAATATCGAGAAAAATGCAAAAATTTCCAAAAATTCAAAAATCGACATAAATTAAAAGTTGCGATAAATTTCCGAAATTGTAAAATTTGTTAATTAAAAATATCAAGGAAAATCCAAAAAATTGCCAAAAATAAAAAAATCAACAAAAATTTCAAATCTCGAAAAATTTCCGAAATTTGATAAAAAGAAAAATTTTTAAAAATAGTTAATACTGTATAATCGACAAAATCACAAAGTTCTCTAAATTATGAAATCGACAAAACTGGAAAATTGTAAAACTTGATGAATTAAAAATATCAAGAAAAATTCAAAAAATCCCAAAATTCAAAAATCGACAAAAATTTAAAATTTCGAAAAATTTCCGAGGTTTGATAAAAAAGAAAATTTTTAAAAATAGTAAAAACTGTTAAATTGACAAAATCACAAAATTCTCTAAATTAAGAAATCGACAAAATTGATTAATTTTAAAATTTGTTAAATTAAAAATATCGAGAAAAATGCAAAAATTCGCAAAAGTTCAAAAATCGACATAAATTAGAAATTTCGAAAAATTTCCGAAATTTGATAATAAAGAAAAATTTTTAAAAATAGTTAATACTGTCTAATCGACAAAATCACAAAGCTCTCTAATTTATGAAATCGAAAAACTGGGAAATTGTAAAACTTGATGAATTAAAAATATCAAGGAAAATTCAAAAATTCCCAAAATTCAAAAATCAATAAAAAATTTAAAATTTGGAAAAATTCTAAAATTTGATAAAAAAAAAGAAGTAAAGAAAAGAAATTCCTTAAAGAAAGAAATCGACAACATTGGAAAATTGTAAAATTTGTAGAATTAAAAATATCAAAAAAATGCAAAAATTCCAAAAATTCAAAAATCGACAAAAATTTAAAATCTCGAAAAATTTCCGAAATTCGATAAAAAAGTAAATTTCTTCAAAATAGTTAAAACTGTAAAATCGACAAATTCACAAACTTCTTTAAAAAAATAAATCGACAAAATTGGAAAATTGTAAAATTTGTTTAATTACAAATATCGAGACAAATGCAAAAATTCCCGATATTCAAAAACCCACAAAAATTTAAAATTTTGAAAAAATTTTCGAAATTTTATAATAAAAATAAATTTTTTTTTAAAAAAGTAAAAACTGTAAAATCTACAAAATCACAAAATTCTCTAAATTAAGAAATCGACAAAATTGATAAATTTTAAAATTTGTTAAATTAAAAATATCGAGAAAAATGCAAAAATTCGCAAAAATTTAAAAATCGACATAAATTAAAAATTGCGAAAAACTTCCAAAATTTGATTAAAAAGAAAATTTTTTAAAAATAGTTAATACTGTATAATCGACAAAATCACAAAGCTCTCTAAATTATGAAATCGAAAAACTGGAAAATTGTAAAACTTGATGAATTAAAAATATCAAGGAAAATTCAAAAATTCCCAAAATTCAAAAATCAATAAAAAATTCAAAATTTGGAAAAATTCCAAAATTTGATAAAAAAAAAAAGAAGTAAAGAAAAGAAGTTCTTTAAATAAAGAAATCGACAAGATTGGAAAATTGTAAAATTTGTTGAATTAAAAATATCAAAAAAATGCAAAAATTCCAAAAATTCAAAAATCGACAAACATTTAAAATTTCGAAAAATTTCCGAAATTCGATATAAAAGTAAATTTCTTCAAAATAGTAAAAACTGTAAAATCGACAAATTCAAAAACTTCTTTAAAAAAATAAATCGACAAAATTGTAAAATTGTAAAAATTGTTTAATTACAAATATCGAGACAAATGCAAAAATTCCCGAAAATCAAAAACCGACAAAAATTTTAAATTTTGAAAAAATTTTCGAAATTTTATAATTAAAATAATTTTTTTTTTAAAATAGTAAAAACTGTAAAATCTACAAAATCACATTATTCTTTAAATAAAAAAATCGACAAAATTGGAAAATTGTAAAATTTGTTAAATTAAAAATATCAATATCAATCGACAAAAATTTAAAATTTCGAAAAATTTACGAAATTTAAACAAAAAAATTTTTTACAAATTAATAAAAACTGTAAAATCGACCAAATCATAAACTTCTTTAAATAAAGAAATCAAAAAAATAGGAAAATTGTAAAAATTGTGGAATTAAAAATATCGAGAAAAATGCAAAAATTCCCAAAAATTCAAAAATTGACATTAATTAAAAATTTCGAAAATTTTCCGAAATCTTATAATAAAAATAAAATATTTTTTAAAATAGTAAAAACTGTAAAATCTACAAAATCACATACTTCTATAATTAAGAAATCAAAAAAATTGGAAATTTTTAAGATTTGTTGAATTAAAAATATCGAAAAAAATGCAAAAATTCCCAAAATTCAAAAATCGACAAAAAATTTAAAATCTCGAAAAATTTACAAAAATTAAAAATTTTGGAAAATTGCCAAATTTTAGTAAAAAATGTAAAATCAACTAAATCTCAAAGTTCTCTAAATTAGGAAATCGTCAAAATTGGAAAATTGAAAAATTTGTTGAAAAAAAAATATCAAGAAAAAAGCAAGAATTTTTCCAAATTTCAAAAATCGACAAAAATTTTAAATTTCAGAAAATTTCCAAAATTCGAAAAACAATTTTTTTTTTAAATTGTAAAACGTGTAAAAACTGTAAAATCGCCAATTTCTCTAAATTAGGAAATCGACAAAATTGGAAAATTGTAAGATCTGTTGAAATTCAAAAATCGAGAAATACGCGCAAATTCCAAAATTGAAAAATCGACATAAATTATAAATTTCGAAAAATTTCTGAAATTTAAAAAAATAAGAAAATTTTTTCAAAATAGTAAAAACTGTAAAATCGACAAAATCACAAAGCTCTCTAAATTAAGAAGTCAACAAAATTGGAAAATTGTAAAATCTGTTGAATTAAAATTATCTAGAAAAATGCAAAAATTCCCAAAAATTCAAAAATCGACAAAAAATGAAAAATTTTGAAAAATTTCCGAAATTTTATAAAAAAAAAAATTTTTTCAAAATAGTAAAAACTGGAAAATTGAAAAATTTGTTGAAAAAAAAATATCAAGAAAAAAGCAAGAATTTTTCCAAATTTCAAAAATCGACCAAAATTTTAAATTTCAGAAAATTTCCAAAATTCGAAAAACAATTTTTTTTTTTAAATTGTAAAAAGTGTAAAAACTGTAAAATCGACAAATTCACAAACTTCTTTAAAAAAATAAATCGGCAAAATTGTAAAATTTGTTTAATTACAAATATCGAGACAAATGCAAAAATTCCCGAAATTCAAAAATCGACAAAAATTAAAAATTTTGAAAAATTTCCGAAATTTGATAAAAAAGAAAATTTTTTAAAAATAGTTAAAACTGTATAATCGACAAAATCACAAAGCTCTCTAAATTATGAAATCGAGAAAACTGGAAAATTGTAAAACTTGATGAATTAAAAATATCAACAAATATTCAAAATTTCCCAAAATTCAAAAATCGACAAAAATTTAAAATTTGGAAAAATTCCAAAATTTGATAAAAAAAAAAGAAGAAAAGAAAAGAAGTTCTTTAAATAAAGAAACCGACAAAATTGGAAAATTTTAAATATCGAGAAAATGCAAAAATTTCTTAAATTTAAAAATTTACAAAAACTAAAAATTTCGGAAAATTGCCAAAATTTAAAAAAAAAAATTTTTTTCAAAATAGTAAAAAATGTAAAATCAACTAAATCTCAAAGTTCTCTAAATTAAGAAATCGTCAAAATTTGAAAATTGAAAAATTTTTTGAATTAAAAATATCAAGAAAAAAGCAAGAATTTTTCCAAATTTCAAAAATCGACCAAAATTTTAAATTTCAGAAAATTTCCAAAATTCGAAAAACAATTTTTTTTTTTAAATTGTAAAAAGTGTAAAATCGCCAATTTCGCTAAATTAGGAAATCGACAAAATTGGAATTTTGTAAGATCTGTTGAAATTCAAATTGAAAAATCGACATAAATTATAAATTTCAAAAAATTTCCGAAATTTTATAATAAAAAAAATAGTAAAAACTGTAAAATCTACAAAATCACATAATTTTATAATTAAGAAATCGACAAAACTGGAAAATTGTAAAATTTGTTGAATTAAGAATATCGAGAAAAATGCAAAAATTTCAAAAAATTCAAAAATCGACAAAAAATTTAAAATTTCGAAAAATTTCCGAAATTTAAATAAAAAAAAAATTTTTTTTTCCAAAATAGCAAAAACTGTAAAATCGACAAATTCACAAACTTCTTTAAAAAAATAAATCAACAAAATTGGAAAACTGTAAAATTTGTTGAATTAAAAATATCTAGAAAAATGCGAAAATTCCCATAAATTCAAAAATCGACAAAAATTAAAAATTTCGAAAAATTTCCGAAACTTTATAATAAAAATAAAATTTTTTTAATAGTAAAAACTGTAAAATCGACAAATTCACAAACTTTTTTAAAAAAATATTTTAAATTTTAAATATCGAGAAAATGCAAAAATTTCTGAAATTGAAAAATTTACAAAAATTAAAAATTTCGGAAAATTGCCAAAATTTAGAAAAAAAACAATTTTTTTTTTCATAATAGTAAAAAATGTGAAATCAACTAAATCTTAAAGTTCTCTAAATTAAGAAATCGTCAAAATTGGAAAATTGAAAAATTTGTTGAAAAAAAAATATCAAGAAAAAAGCAAGAATTTTTCCAAATTTCAAAAATCGACCAAAATTTTAAATTTCAGAAAATTTCCAAAATTCGAAAAACAATTTTTTTTTTTAAATTGTAAAAAGTGTAAAATCGCCAATTTCGCTAAATTAGGAAATCGACAAAATTGGAATTTTGTAAGATCTGTTGAAATTCAAATTGAAAAATCGACATAAATTATAAATTTCAAAAAATTTCCGAAATTTTATAATAAAAAAAATTTTTTTTTTTAAATAGTAAAAACTGTAAAATCTACAAAATCACATAATTTTATAATTAAGAAATCGACAAAACTGGAAAATTGTAAAATTTGTTGAATTAAGAATATCGAGAAAAATGCAAAAATTTCAAAAAATTCAAAAATCGACAAAAAATTTAAAATTTCGAAAAATTTCCGAAATTTAAAAAAAAAAAAAAATTTTTTCCGAAATAACAAAAACTGTAAAATCGACAAATTCACAAACTCCTTTAAAAAAAAAATCGACAAAATTGGAAAATTGTAAAATTTGTTGAATTAAAAATATCGAGACAAATGCAAATATTCCCAAAAATTCAAAAATCGACAAAAATTTCAAATCTCGAAAAATTTTCGAAATTCGATAAAAAAAAAAATTTTTCAAAATAGAAAAAACTGTAAAATCGGCAAAATCACAAAGCTCTCTAAATTAAGAAGTCAACAAAATTGGAAAATTGTAAAATTTGTTGAATTAAAAATATCGAGAAAAATTCAAAAATTCCCAAAATTCACAAATCGATAAAAAATTTTAAATTTCGAAAAATTTCCGAAATTTGATAAAAAAAAGTAAATTTCTTCAAAATATTAAAAACTGTAAAATCGACAAATTCACAAAGCTCTCCAAATTATAAAATCGACAAAACTGGAAAATTGTAAAATTTGTTAAATTAAACATATCGAGTAAAATTCAAAAATTCCCAAAATTCAAAAATCGACAAAAAATTTTAAATTTCGAAAAATTTCCGAAATTTAAAAAACTAAGAAAATTTTTTTTAAATAGTAAAAACTGCAAAATCGACAAAAATCTAAATTAAGAAATCGATAAATTTGGAAAATTGTAAAATTTTTTGAATTAAAAATATCGAGAAAAATTCAAAAATTCCCAAAAATTCAAAAATTGACAAAAATTAAAAATTTTGATAAATTTCCCAAATCTTACAATAAAAATAATTTTTTTTTTTTAATATTAAAAACTGTAAAATCTACAAAATCAAATAATTCTATAATTAAGAAATCGAAAATATTGGAAAATTTTAAGATTTGTTGAATTAAAAATATCGAGATAAATGCAAAAATTCCCAAAATTCCCAAATCGACAAAAATTTAAAATTTCGAAAAATTTCCGAAATTCGATAAAAAAAAGTAAATTTCTTCAAAATAGTAAAAACTGTAAAATCGACAAATTCAAAGAAATTCGATAAAAAGAAAATTTTTTCAAAATTGTAAAAACTGTAAAATCGGCAAAATCGCAAAACTCTCTAAATTGTGAAATCGACAAAACTGAAAAATTGTTAAGTTTGTTGAATTAAAAATATCGAGTAAAATGCAAAAGTTCCCAAAAATTCAAAAATCGACATATATTAAAAATTTCGAAAAATTTCCGAAATTTTATAATAAAAATAAATTTTTTTTTTAAATAGTAAAAACTTTAAAATCTACAAAATCACATAATTCTATAATTAAGAAATCGAAAATATTGGAAAATTTTAAGATTTGTTGAATTAAAAATATCAAAAAAAATTCCAAAATTCCGAAAATTCAAAAATCGACAAAAAATTTAAAATTTTGAAAAATTTTCGAAAATCGATAAAAAAAAGTAAATTTCTTCAAAATAGTAAAAACTGTAAAATCGACAAATTCACAAAGCTCTCTAAATTATGAAATCGATAAAACTGGAAAATTGTAAAATTGTAAAATTTGTTGAATTAAACATATCAAGGAAAATTCAAAAATTCCCAAAATTCAAAATTCGACGAAAATTTTAAATTTCGAAAAATTTCCGAAATTTAATAAATAAAAAAATTTTTTTAAAAATTGAAAACTGTAAAATCGACAAAATCACAAAATTCTCTAAATTAAGAAATCGACAAAATTGAAAAATTTTAAAATTTGTTGAATAAAAATATCGAGACAAATGCAAAAATTCTCAAAAATTAAAAAATCGACAAAAATTTCAAATTTCGAAAAATTTCCGAAATTCGTTAAAAAAATAAATTTTTTTCAAAACAGTAAAAACTGTAAAATCGACAAATTCACAAATTTCTTTAAAAAAATAAATCGACAAAATTGGAAAGTTGTAAAATTTGTTTAATTACAAATATCGAGACAAATGCAAAAATCCCCGAAATTCAAAAATCGACAAAAATTTCAAATCTCGAAAAATTTCCGAAATTTGTTAAAAAAGAAAATTTTTTACAAAATAGTAAAAACAGTAAAATCGGCAAAATCACAAAGCTCTCTAAATTATGAAATCGACAAAACTGAAAAATTGTTAAATTTGTTGAATTAAAAATGTCGAAAAAAATGCAAAAATTCCCAAAATTCACAAATCGATAAAAATTTTAAATTTCGAAAAATTTCCGAAATTTGATAAAAAAAAGTAAATTTCTTCAAAATATTAAAAACTGTAAAATCGACAAATTCACAAAGCTCTCCAAATTATAAAATCGACAAAACTGGAAAATTGTAAAATTTGTTAAATTAAACATATCGAGTAAAATTAAAAAATTCCAAAAATTCAAAAATCGACAAAAAATTTAAAATTTTGAAAAATTTTCGAAAATTGATAAAAAAAAGCAAATTTCTTCAAAATAGTAAAAACTGTAAAATCGACAAATTCACAAAGCTCTCTAAATTATGAAATCGATAAAACTGGAAAATTGTAAAATTGTAAAATTTGTTGAATTAAACATATCAAGGACAATTCAAAAATTCCCAAAATTCAAAATTCGACGAAAATTTTAAATTTCGAAAAATTTCCGAAATTTAATAAATAAAAAAATTTTTTTAAAAATTGAAAACTGTAAAATCGACAAAATCACAAAATTCTCTAAATTAAGAAATCGACAAAATTGAAAAATTTTAAAATTTGTTAAATAAAAATATCGAGACAAATGCAAAAATTCTCAAAAATTAAAAAATCGACAAAAATTTCAAATTACGAATAATTTCCGAAATTCGTTAAAAAAATTATTTTTTTTCAAAACAGTAAAAACTGTAAAATCGACAAATTCACAAACTTCTTTAAAAAAATAAATCGACAAAATTGGAAAATTGTAAAATTTGTTTAATTACAAATATCGAGACAAATGCAAAAATCCCCGAAATTCAAAAATCGACAAAAATTTCAAATCTCGAAAAATTTCCGAAATTCGATAAAAAAGAAAATTTTTTACAAAATAGTAAAAACAGTAAAATCGGCAAAATCACAAAGCTCTCTAAATTATGAAATCGACAAACCTGAAAAATTGTTAAATTTGTTGAATTAAAAATATCGAGTAAAATGCAAAAGTTCCCAAAAATTCAAAAATCTACATATATTAAAAATTTCGAAAAATTTCCGAAATTTTATAAAAAAAATAAATTTTTTTTTTAAATAGTAAAAACTGTAAAATCTACAAAATCACAAAATTCTCTAAATTAAGAAATCTACAAAATTGGAAAATTTTAAATATTGTTGAATTAAAAATATCGAGAAAAATTCAAAATTTCCAAAAAATTCAAAAATCGACATAAATTAAAAATTGCGAAAAATTTCGGAAATTTTATAATAAAATCAATTCTTTTTTTAAAATAGTAAAAATTGTAAAATCTACAAAATTACATAGTTCTATAATTAAAAAATTGACAAATCTGGAAAATTGTAAAATTTGTTAAATTAAACAAATCAAGGAAAATTCAAAAATTCCCAAAAATTCAAAAATTTCCAAAAATTCAAAAATCGACAAAAATTTTAAATTTCGAAAAATTTCCGAAATTTAATAATAAAATCAAATTTTTTTTTTAAATAGTAAAAATTGTAAAATCTACAAAATTACATAATTCTGTTATTAAGAAATCGAAAAAACTGGAAAATTGTAAGATTTGTTGAATTAAAAACATCGAAAAAAATGCAAAAATTCCCAAAATTCAAAAATCGACAAAAATTTTAAAATTTCGAAAAATTTCCGAAATTCGATAAAAAAAGTAAATTTCTTCAAAATAGTAAAAACTGTAAAATCGACAAATTCACAAACTTCTTTAACAAAATAAATTGACAAAATTGGTAAATTGTAAAATTTGTTTAATTACAAATATCGAGACAAATGCAAAAATTCCCGAAATTCAAAAATCGACAAAAATTAAAAATTTTGAAAAATTTTTGAAATTTGATAATAAAAAGAAAAATTTTTTAAAAATAGTTAAAACTGTAAAATCTACAAAATCACAAAATTCTCTAAATTAAGAAATCTACAAAATTGGAAAATTTTAAATATTGTTGAATTAAAAATATCGAGAAAAATTCAAAAATTCCAAAAAATTCAAAAATCGACAAAAGTTTCAAATTTTGAAAAAATTTCCGAAATTCGATATTAAAAGAAAAAATTTTCAAAATAATAAAAACTGTAAAATCGACAAAATCACAAAGCTCTCTAAATTAAAAGATCGATAAAATTGGAAAATTGTAAAATTTGTTGAATTAAAAATATCGAGAGAAAATTCCCAAAAATTCAAAAATCGAAAAAATTTCAAATCTCGAAAAATTTTCGAAATTCGATAAAAAGAAAAATTTTTCAAAATAGTAAAAACTGTAAAATCGGCAAAATCACAAAGCTCTCTAAATTAAGAAGTCAACAAAATTGGAAAATTGTTAAATTTGTTGAATTAAAAATATCAAGGAAAATTCAAAAATTAAAATTTTGAAAAATTTTCAAAGTTTTATAACAAAAAGAAACTTTTTTAAAAGTAGTAAAAACTGTAAAATCGACAAAATCCCAAAATTTTCTAAATTAAAAAATCTACAAAATTGATAAAAATGTAAAATTTTTTGAATTAAGAATATCGAGAAAAATACAAAAATTCCCGTAAATTCAAAAATCGACAAAAAATTTCAAACTTCGAAATATTTCCGAAATTTAAAAAAAAAAAAAAAATTTTTCCGAAATAACAAAAACTGTAAAATCGACTAAATTCACAAACTTCTTTAAAAAAAAAATCGACAAAATTGGAAAATTGTAAAATTTGTTAAATTAAAAATTTAAAAAAAAATTCAAAAATTCTAAAATCGACAAAAATTTAAATTTTCGAAAAATTTCCGAATTTTGATAAAAAATAAAATTATTATAATTAAGATATCGAAAAAATTGGAAAATTGTAGGATTTGTTGAATTTAAAATATCGAAAAAATGCAAAAATTCCCAATATTCAAAAATCGACAAAAATTTTAAATTTCGAAAAATTTCCGAATTTCAATAAAAAAAGTAAATTTCTTCAAAATAGTAAAAACTGTAACATCGACAAATTCACAAACTTCTTTAAAAAAATAAATGGACAAAATTGGAAAATTGTAAAATTTGTTTAATTACAAATTATCGATACAAATGCAAAAATTCCATAAAATTCAAAAATCGACAAAAAATTTCAAATTTCGAAAAATTTCCGAAATTTAAAAAAAAAAAAAATGTTTTCCGAAATAACAAAAACTGTAAAATTGACTAAATTCACAAACTTCTTTAAAAAAAAAATCGACAAAATTGGAAAATTGTAAAATTTGATAAATTAAAAATTTTAAAAAAAAATTCAAAAATTCCAAAAATTCTAAAATCGACAAAAATTTAAAATTTCGAAAAATTTCCGAATTTCGATAAAAAAATAAAATTATTATAATTAAGATATCGAAAAAATTGGAAAATTTTAAGATTTTTTGAATTAAAAATATCGAAAAAATGCAAAAATTCCCAATATTCAAAAATCGACAAAAATTTTAAATTTCGAAAAATTTCCGAATTTTAATAAAAAAAGTAAATTTCTTCAAAATAGTAAAAACTGTAACATCGACAAATTCACAAACTTCTTTAAAAAAATAAATGGACAAAATTGGAAAATTGTAAAATTTGTTTAATTACAAATTATCGATACAAATGCAAAAATTCCATAAAATTCAAAAATCGACATAAATTAAAAATTTTGAAAAATTTCCGAAATCTTACAATAAAAATAATTTTTTTTTTTAAATATTAAAAACTGTAAAATCTACAAAATCAAATAATTCTATAATAAAGAAATTGAAAATATTGGAAAATTTTAAGATTTGTTCAATTAAAAATATCGAGAAAAATGCAAAAATTCCCAAAATTCACAAATCGACAAAAATTTACAATTTCGAAAAATTTCCGAAATTCGATAAAAAAAAAGTAAATTTCTTCAAAATAGTAAAAACTGTAAAATCGACAATTTCAAAGAAATTCGATAAAAAAGAAAATTTTTTAAAAATAGTTAATACTGTATAATCGACGAAATCACAAAGCTCTCTAAATTATGAAATCGACAAAACTGGAAAATTGTTAAACTTGATGAATTAAAAATATCAAGGAAAATTCAAAAATTCCCAAAATTCAAAAATCGACAAAAATTTAAAATTTGGAAAAATTGCAAAAATTGATCAAAAAAAAAGAAGAAAAGAAAAGAAGTTCTTTAAATAAAGAAATCGACAAAATTGGAAAATTTTAAATATCGAGAAAATGCAAAAATTTCTGAAATTGAAAAATTAACAAAAATTAAAAATTTCGGAAAATTGCCAAAATTTAGAAAAAAACAATTTTTTTTTTTTTTCAAAATAGTCAAAAATATAAAATCAACTAAATCGCAAAGTTCTCTAAATTCAAAAATCGTCAAAATTGAAAAATTGAAAAAATTTGTTGAAAAAAAAATTTTTCCAAAATTCCAAAATCGACAAAAATTTTAAATTTCAGAAAATTTCCAAAATTCGAAAAACAATTTTTTTTTTAAATTGTAAAAAGTGTAAAAACTGTAAAATCGCCAATTTCTCTAAATTAGGAAATCGACAAAATTGGAAAATTGTAAGATCTGTTGAAATTCAAAAATCGAGAAAAACGCGAAAATTCCCAAAATTCAAAAGTCGACAAAAAATGTAAAATTTTGAAAAATTTCCGAAATTTTATAAAAAAAAATTTTTTTTCAAAACAGTAAAAACTGTAAAATCGACAAAATCACAAAGCTCTCTTAATTAAGAAGTCAACAAAATTGGAAAATTTTAAATATTGTTGAATTAAAAATATCGAGAAAAATGTAAGAATTCCAAAAAATTCAAAAATCGACAAAAATTTCAAGTATCGAAAAATTTTCGAAATTCGATAAAAAAGAAAAATTTTTCAAAATAGTAAAAAGTGTAAAATCGGCAAAATCACAAAGCTCTCTAAATTAAGAAGTAAACAAAATTGGAAAATTGTTAAATTTGTTGAATTAAAAATATCAAGAAAAATTCAAAAATTAAGATTTTGAAAAATTTTCAAAATTTTATAATGAAAAGAAATTTTTTAAAAGTAGTAAAAACTGTAAAATCGACAAAAATCCCAAAAGTTTCTAAATTACGAAATCTACAAAATTGATAAAATTGTAAAATTTTTTGAATTAAGAATATCGAGAAAAATACAATTATTTACGTGAATTCAAAAATCGACAAAAAATTTCAAATTTCGAAAAATTTCCGAAATTTAAAAAAAAAATTTTTTCCCGAAATAACAAAAACTGTAAAATCGACAAAATTCACAAACTTCTTTAAAAAAAAAATCGACAAAATTGGAAAATTGTAAAATTTGTTGAATTAAAAATATCGAGAAAAATGCAAAAATTCCAAAAAATTCAAAAATCGACAAAAATTTAAAATTTTGAAAAATTTCCGAAATTCGATAAAAAAAAGTAAATTTCTTCAAAAAAATTAAAAACTGTAAAATCGACAAATTCACAAACATCTTTAAAAAAATTAATCGACAAAATTGGAAAACTGTGAAATTTTATCTAGAAAAATGAAAATATTCCCATAAATTCAAAAATCGACAAAAAATTTAAAATTTTGAAAAAATTTCCGAAATTTAAAAAAATAGGAATATTTTCTCAAAATAGTAAAAGCTGTAAAATCGACAAAATCACAAAGCTCTCTAAATTAAAAGATCGATAAAATTGCAAAATTGTAAAATTTGTTTAATTAAAAATATCGAGAAAAATGCAAAAATTCCCAAAAATTCAAAAATCGACAAAAATTTCAAATCTCGAACAATTTTCGAAATTCGATAAAAAAGAAAAATTTTTCAAATTAGTAAAAACTGTAAAATCGGCAAAATCACAAAGCTCTCTAAATTAAGAAGTAAACAAAATTGGAAAATTGTTAAATTTGTTGAATTAAAAATATCAAGAAAAATTCAAAAATTAAAATTTTCAAAAATTTTCAAAATTTTATAATGAAAAGAAATTTTTTAAAAGTAGTAAAAACTGTAAAATCGACAAAATGCCAAAATTTTCCAAATTACGAAATCTACAAAATTGATAAAATTGTAAAATTTTTTGAATTAAGAATATCGAGAAAAATACAATTATTCCCGTGAATTCAAAAAACCGACAAAAAATTTCAAATTTCGAAAAATTTCCGAAATTAAAAAAAAAAATTTTTTTCCGAAATACCAAAAACTGTAAAATCGACAAAATTCACAAACTTTAAAAAAAAAAAAAATCGACAAAATTGGAAAATTGTAAAATTTGTTGAATTAAAAATATCGAGAAAAATGCAAAAATTCCAAAAATTCAAAAATCGACAAAAATTTAAAATTTTGAAAAATTTCCGAAATTCGATAAAAAAAGTAAATTTCTTCAAAAAAATTAAAAACTGTAAAATCGACAAATTCACAAACTTCTTTAAAAAAATTAATCGACAAAATTGGAAAACTGTGAAATTTTATCTAGAAAAATGAAAATATTCCCATAAATTCAAAAATCGACAAAAAATGTAAAATTTTGAAAAAAATTTCCGAAATTTAAAAAAAATAGGAAAATTTTCTCAAAATAGTAAAAGCTGTAAAATCGACAAAATCATAAAGCTCTCTAAATTAATAAATCGATAAAATTGGAAAATTGTAAAATTTGTTGAATTAAAAATATCGAGAAAAATTCAAAAATTCCCAAAATTCACAAATCGACAAAAATTTAAAATTTCGAAAAATTTCCGAAATTCGATAAAAAAAAGTAAATTTCTTCAAAATAGTAAAAACTGTAAAATCGACAAACTTACAAAGCTCTCTAAATTATGAAATCGACAAAACTGGAAAATTGTAAAATTTGTTGAATTAAAAATATCGAGTAAAATTCAAAAGTTCCCAAAATTCAAAAATCGACAAAATTTTTAAATTTCGAAAAATTTTCGAAATTTAAAAAAAAAGAAAATTTTTTTTAAATAGTAAAAACTGTAAAATCGACAAAATCACAAAGCTCTCTCAATTAAGAAATCGATAAAATTGGAAAATTGTAAAATTTGTTGAATTAAAAATATCAAGAAAAATGCAAAAATTCCCAAAAATTAAAAAAATAAAAATTTTTAAATTATGAAATCGACAAAACTGAAAAATTGTTAAATTTGTTGAATTAAAAATATCGAGTAAAATGCAAAAGTTCCCAAAAATTCAAAAATCGACATATATTAAAAATTTCGAAAAATTTCCGAAATTTTATAATAAAAATAATTTTTTTTTTTAAATAGTAAAAACTTTAAAATCTACAAAATCACATAATTCTATAATTAAGAAATCGAAATTAATGGAAAATTTTAAGATTTGTTGAATTAAAAATATCAAAAAAAAATTCAAAAATTCCAAAACTTCTAAAATCGACAAATTTCGAAAAATTTCCGAAATTCGATAAACAAAGTAAATTTCTATAAAATAGAAAAAAATGTAAAAGCGACAAATTCACAAACTTCTTTAAAAAAATAAATCGACAAAATTGGAAAATTGTAAAATTTGTTTAATTACAAATATCGAGACAAATACAAAAATCCCCGAAATTCAAAAATCGACAAAAATTTTTAATTTTGAAAAATTTTTGAAATTTAAAAATAAAAAGAAAATTTTTTAAAAGTAGTTAAAACTGTAAAATCGACAAAATCCCAAAATTCTCTAAATTAAGAATTCTACAAAATTTATAAAATTGTAAAAATTGTTGAATTAAGAATATCGAGTAAAATGCAAAAATTCCAAAAATTCAAAAATCGACAAAAATTTAAAACTTCGAAAAATTTCCGAAATTCGATAAAAAAAGTAAATTTCTTCAAAATAGTAAAAACTGTAAAATCGACAAATTCACAAACTTCTTTAAAAAAATAAATCGACAAAATTGGAATATTGTAAAATTTGTTTAATTACAAATATCGACACAAATGCAAAAATCCCCGAAATTCAAAAATCGACAAAAATTTCAAATCTCGAAAAATTTCCGAAATTCGATAAAAAAGAAAATTTTTTCAAAATAGTAAAAACTGTAAAATCGGCAAAATCACAAAGCTCTCTAAATTATGAAATCGACAAAACTGAAAAATTGTTAAATTTGTTGAATTAAAAATATCGAGTAAAATGCAAAAGTGCCCAAAAATTCAAAATTCTACATATATTAAAAATTTCGAAAAATTTCCGAAATTTTATAATAAAAAAAATTTTTTTTTTTAACTAGTAAAACCTGTAAAATCTACAAAATCACATAATTCTATAATAAAGAAATCGACAAAACTGGAAAATTTTAAAATTTGTTGAATTAAACATATCAAAGAAAATTCAAAAATTCCCAAAAATTCCAAAATTCCCAAAAATTCAAAAATCGACAAAAATTTTAAATTTCGAAAAATTTCCGAAATTTGATTAAAAAGAAGTTTTTTTAAAAATAGTTAATACTGTATAATCGACAAAATCACAAAGCTCTCTAAATTATGAAATCGACAAAACTGGAAAGTTGTTAAACTTGATGAATTAAAAATATCAAGGAAAATTTAAAAATTCCCAAAATAAAAAAGGGACAAAAATTTAAAATTTGGAAAAATTTCTAAAATTTGATAAAAAAAAGAAGAAAAGAAAAGAAGTTCTTTAAATAAAGAAATCGACAAAACTGGAAAATTTTAAATATCGAGAAAATGCAAAAATTTCTGAAATTGAAAAATTTACAAAAATTAAAAATTATGGAAAATTGCCAAAATTTAGAAAAAAACATTTTTTTTTTCAAAATAGTAAAAACTGTAAAATCGACAAAATCACAAAGCTCTCTAAATTAAGAAATCGACAAAACTGGAAAATTGTAAAATTTGTTGAATTAAAAATATCAAGGAAAAATCAAAAATTCCCAAAATTAAAAAATCGACAAAAATTTTAAATTTCGAAAAATTTCCGAAATTTGATAAAAAAGAAAATTTTTTAAAAATAGTTAATACTGTATAATCGACGAAATCACAAAGCTCTCTAAATTATGAAATCGACAAAACTGGAAAATTGTAAAACTTGATGAATTAAAAATATCAATGAAAATTCAAAAATTCCCAAAATTCAAAAATCGACAAAAATTTAAAATTTTGCAAAAAATTCGAAATTTTATAATAAAAATAATTTTTTTTTTAAAATAGTAAAAACTGTTAAATCTACAGAATAACATTATTCTATAATTAAGAAATCGAAAAAATTGGAAAATTTTAAAATTTATTGAATTAAAAATATCGAGAAAAATTCAAAAATTTCAAAATTGACAAAAATTTCCAATCTCGGAAAAATTTCCGAAATTCGATAAAAAAGAAAATTTTTTCAAAATAGTAAAAACTGTAAAATCGGCAAATTCACAAAGCTCTCTAAATTATGAAATCGACAAAACTGGAAAATTTTAAAACTTGATGAATTAAAAATATCAAGGAAAATTTAAAAATTTCCAAAATTAAAAAATTGACAAAAATTTAAAATTTGGAAAAATTCTAAAAATTGATAAAAAAAGGAAGAAAAGAAAAGAAGTTCTTTAAATAAAAAAATCGACAAAATTGGAAAATTTTAAATATCGAGAAAATACAAAAATTTCTGAAATTGTCAAATTTACAAAAATTAAAAATTTCGGAAAATTGCCAAAGTTTAGAAAAAAACAATTTTTTTTTTTTTCAAAATAGTCAAAAATATAAAATCAACAAAATCTCAAAGTTCTATAAATTCTAAAATCGTTAAAATTGGAAAATGAAAAAAATTTGTTGAAAAACAAATTTCAAGAAAAATGCACAAATTTTTCCAAAATTCAAAAATCGACAAAAATTTTAAATTTCAGAAAATATCCAAAATTCGAAAGACAATTTTTTTTTTAAATTGTAAAAAGTGTAAAAACTGTAAAATCGCCAATTTCTCTAAATTAGGAAATCGACAAAATTGGAAAATTGTAAGATCTGTTGAAATTCAAAAATCGAGAAATACGCGAAAATTCCCAAAATTCAAAAGTCGACAAAAAATGTAAAATTTTGAAAAATTTCCGAAATTTAAAAAAAAAAAAAACTGTAAAATCGACAAAATCACAAAGCTCTCTAAATTAAAAAGTCAACAAATTTGGTAAATTGTAAAATTTGTAGAATTAAAATAAAATTTTTTTTAAAATAATAAAAGTTGTAAAATCGACAAAATTACATAATTCTATAATTAAGAAATCGAAAAAATTGGAAAATTTTAAGATTTGTTGAATTAAAAATATCGAAAAAAATGCAAAACTTCCAAAATTCACAAATCGACAAAAATTTAAAATTTCGAAAAATTTCCGAAATTCGATAAAAAAAGTAAATTTCTTCAAAATAGTAAAAACTGTAAAATCGACAAATTCACAAACTTCATTAACAAAATAAATCGACAAAATTGGTAAATTGTAAAATTTGTTTAATTACAAATATCGAGACAAATGCAAAAATTCCCAAAATTCAAAAATCGACAAAAATTAAAAATTTTGAAAAATTTTTGAAATTTTGATAATAAAAGGAAAATTATTAAAAAATAGTTAAAACTGTAAAATCTACAAAATCACAAAATTCTCTAAATTAAGAAATCTACAAAATTGGAAAATTTTAAATATTGTTGAATTAAAAATATCGAAAAAAATGCAAAAATTCCGAAAAAATCAAAAATCGACAAAAATTACAAGTTTTGAAAAAATTTCCGAAATTCGATATAAAAAGAATAAATTTTCAAAATAATAAAAACTGCAAAATCGACAAAATCACAAAGCTCTCTAAATTAAAAGGTCAACAAAATTGGAAAATTGTTAAATTTGTTGAATTAAAAATATCAAGGAAAATTCAAAAATTAAAATTTTGAAAATTTTTCCATATTTTATAATAAAAAGAACATTTTTTAAAAGTAGAAAAACTGTAAAATCGACAAAATCCCAAAATTTTCCAAATTAAGAAATCTACATAATTGATAAAATTGTAAAATTTTTTGAATTAAGAATATCGAGATAAATACAAAAATTCCCGTTAATTCAAAAATCGACAAAAAATTTCAAATTTCGAAAAATTTCCGAAATTTAAAAAAAAAAAATTTTTTCCGAAATAACAAAAACTGTAAAATCGACAAAATTCACAAAGCTCTCTAAATTATGAAATCGATAAAATTGGAAAATTGTAAAATTTGTTGAATTAAAAATATCGAAAAAAATGCAAAAATTCCCAAAAATTCAAAAATCGACAAAAATTTCAAATCTCGAAAAATTTCCAAAATTCGATAAAAAAGAAAAATTTTTCAAAATAGTAAAAACTGTAAAATCGGCAAAATCACAAAGCTCTCTAAATTAAGAGGTGAACAAAATTGGAAAATTGTTAAATTTGTTGAATTAAAAATATCAAGGAAAATTCAAAAATTAAAATTTTGAAAATTTTTCAAAATTTTATAATAAAAAGAACATTTTTTAAAAGTAGTAAAAACTGTAAAATCGACAAATTCACAAAGCTCTCTAAATTATGAAATCGACAAAACTGGAAAATTGTAAAATTTGTTAAATTAAACATATCGAGTAAAATTCGAAAATTCCCAAAATTCAAAAATCGACAAAACTTTTAAATTTCGAAAAATTTCCGAAATTTAAAAAACTAAGAAAATTTTGTTTAAATAGTAAAAACTGCAAATTCGACAAAATCACAAAGCTCTCTAAATTAAGAAATCGATAAATTTGGAAAATTGTAAAATTTTTTGAATTAAAGATATCGAGAAAAATGCAAAAATTCCCAAAAATTCAAAAATTGACAAAAATTAAAAATTTTGAAAAATTTCCGAAATCTTACAATAAAAATAATTTTTTTTTTTTAATATTAAAAACTGTAAAATCTACAAAATCAATTAATTCTATAATTAAGAAATCGAAAATATTGGAAAATTTTAAGATTTGTTGAATTAAAAATATCGAGATAAATGCAAAAATTCCCAAAATTTACAAATCGACAAAAATTAAAAATTTCGAAAAATTTCCGAAATTCGATAAAAAAAGTAAATTTCTTCAAAATAGTAAAAACTGTAAAATCGACAAATTCAAAAAAATTCGATAAAAAAGAAAATTTTTTCAAAATAGTGAAAACTGTAAAATCGGCAAAATCACAAAGCTCTCTAAATTGTGAAATCGACAAAACTGAAAAATGGTTAAGTTTGTTGAATAAAAAATATCGAGTAAAATGCAAAAGTTCCCAAAAATTCAAAAATCGACATATATTAAAAATTTTGAAAAATTTCCGAAATTTTATAATAAAAATAAATTTTTTTTTTAAATAGTAAAAACTTTAAAATCTACAAAATCACATAATTCTATAATTAAGAAATCGAAAATATTGGAAAATTTTAAGATTTGTTGAATTAAAAATATCAAAAAAAATTCCAAAATTCCAAAAATTCAAAAATCGACAAAAAATTTAAAATTTTGAAAAATTTTCGAAAATCGATAAAAAAAAGTAAATTTCTACAAAATAGTAAAAACTGTAAAATCGACAAATTCACAAAGCTCTCTAAATTATGAAATCGATCAAACTGGAAAATTGTAAAATTGTAAAATTTATTGAATTAAACATATCAAGGAAAATTCAAAAATTCCCAAAATTCAAAAATCGACGAAAATTTTAAATTTCAAAAAATTTCCGAAATTTAAAAAATTAAAAAATTTTTTAAAAAATTGAAAACTGTAAAATCGAAAAAATCACAAAATTCTCTAAATTAAGAAATCGACAAAATTGAAAAATTTTAAAATTTGTTGAATAAAAATATCGAGACAAATGAAAAAATTCTCAAAAATTAAAAAATCGACAAAAATTTCAAATTTCGAAAAATTTCCGAAATTCGTTAAAAAAATAAAATTTTTTCAAAACAGTAAAAACTGTAAAATCGACAAAATCACAAAGCTCTCTAAATTATGAAATCGACAAAACTGGAAAATTGTAAAATTTGTTGAATTAAAAATATCAAGGAAAATTCAAAAATTCCCAAAATTCAAAAATCGACAAAAATTTTAAATTTCAAAAAATTTCCGAAATTTAAAAAAAAAAAAAAATTTTTAAAATAGTAAAAACTGTAAAATCGACAAAATCACAAAGCTCTCTCAATTAAGAAAAAAAATAAATTTTTTTTTTAAATAGTAAAAACTTTAAAATCTACAAAATCACATAATTCTATAATTAAGAAATCGAAATTATTGGAAAATTTTAAGATTTGTTGAATTAAAAATATAAAAAAAAAATCAAAAATTCAAAAATCGACAAAAAATTTAAAATTTTGAAAAATTTTCGAAATTTTATAAAAAAAAATTTTTTTCAAAATAGTAAAAACTGTAAAATCGACAATATCACAAAATTTTCTAAATTAAGAAATCTACAAAATTGGAAAATTTTAAATATTGTTGAATTAAAAATATCGAAAAAAATTCAAAAATTCCAAAAAATTCAAAAATCGACAAAAGTTTCAAATTTTGAAAAAATTTCCGAAATTCGATAAAAAAAGTAAATTTCTTCAAAAAAATTAAAAACTGTAAAATCGACAAATTCACAAACTTCTTTAACAAAATAAATCGACAAAATTGGTAAATTGTAAAATTTGTTTAATTACAAATATCGAGACAAATGCAAAAATTCAAGAAATTCAAAAATCGACAGAAATTAAAAATTTTGAAAAATTTTTGAAATTTGATAATAAAAGGAAAATTATTTAAAAATAGTTAAAACTGTAAAATCTACAAAATCACAAAATTCTCTAAATTAAGAAATCTACAAAATTGGAAAATTTTAAATATTGTTGAATTAAAAATATCGAAAAAAAATCAAAAATTCCAAAAAATTCAAAAATCGACAAAAGTTTCAAATTTTGAAAAAATTTCCGAAATTCGATATTAAAAGAAAAAATTTTCAAAATAATAAAAACTGTAAAATCGACAAAATCACAAGGCTCTCTAAATTTAAAGATCGATAATATTGGAAAATTGTAAAATTTGTTGAATTAAAAATATCGAAAAAAATGCAAAAATTCCCAAAAATTCAAAAATCGACAAAAATTTCAAATCTCGAAAAATTTTCGAAATTCGATAAAAAAGAAAAATTTTTCAAAATAGTAAAAACTGAAAAATTGGCAAAATCACAAAGCTCTCTAAATTAAGAAGTCAACAAAATTGGAAAATTGTTAAATTTGTTGAATTAAAAATATAAAAAAAAATTCAAAAATTAAAATTTTGAAAAATTTTCAAAATTTTATAATGAAAAAAAATTTTTTAAAAGTAGTAAAAACTGTAAAATCGACAAAATCCCAAAATTTTCTAAATTAAGAAATCTACAAAATTGATAAAATTGTACAATTTTTTGAATTAAGAATATCGAGACAAATACAATTATTCCCGTGAATTCAAAAATCGACAAAAAATTTCAAATTTCGAAAAATTTCCGAAATTTAAAAAAAAAAATTTTTTTCCGAAATAACAAAAACTGTAAAATCGAAAAAATTCACAAACTTCTTTAAAAAAAAAAATCGACAAAATTGGAAAATTGTAAAATTTGTTGAATTAAAAATATCGAGAAAAATTCAAAAATTTCAAAAAATTCAAAAATCGACAAAAATTTAAAATTTTGAAAAATTTCCGAAATTCGATAAAAAAAGTAAATTTCTTCAAAAAAATTAAAAACTGTAAAATCGACAAATTCACAAACTTCTTTAAAAAAATTAATCGACAAAATTGGAAAACTTTGAAATTTTATCTAGAAAAATGAAAATATTCCCATAAATTCAAAAATCGACAAAAAATTTAAAATTTTGAAAAAATTTCCGAAATTTAAAAAAATAGGAAAATTTTCTCAAAATAGTAAAAGCTGTAAAATCGACAAAATCATAAAGCTCTCTAAATTAATAAATCGATAAAATTAGAAAATTATAAAATTTGTTAAATTAAAAATATCGAGAAAAATGCAAAAATTCCCAAAATTCACAAATCGACAAAAATTTAAAATTTCGAAAAATTGCAAAATCTTATAATAAAAATATTTTTTTTTTTAAATATTTAAAACTGTAAAATCTACAAAATCAAATAATTCTATAATTAAGAAATCGAAAATATTGGAAAATTTTAAGATTTGTTAAATTAAAAATATCGAGAAAAATGCAAAAATTTCCAAAATTCACAAATCGACAAAAATTTAAAATTTCGAAAAATTTCCGAAATTCGATAAAAAAAGTAAATTTCTTCAAAATAGTAAAAACTGTAAAATCGACATATTCACAAAGCTCTCTAAATTATGAAATCGACAAAACCGGAAAATTGTAAAATTTGTTAAATTAAAAATATCGAGTAAAATTCAAAAATTCCCAAAATTCAAAAATCGACAGAAATTAAAAATTTTGAAAAATTTTTGAAATTTGATAATAAAAGGAAAATTATTTAAAAATAGTTAAAACTGTAAAATCTACAAAATCACAAAATTCTCTAAATTAAGAAATCTACAAAATTGGAAAATTTTAAATATTGTTGAATTAAAAATATCGAAAAAAATTCCAAAATTCCAAAAAATTCAAAAATCGACAAAAGTTTCAAATTTTGAAAAAATTTCCGAAATTCGATATTAAAAGAAAAAATTTTCAAAATAATAAAAACTGTAAAATCGACAAATTCACAAAGCTCTCTAAATTATGAAATCGATCAAACTGGAAAATTGTAAAATTGTAAAATTTGTTGAATTAAACATATCAAGGAAAATTAAAAAATTCCCAAAATTCAAAAATCGGCGAAAATTTTAAATTTCGAAAAATTTCCGAAATTTAAAAAATTAAAAAATTTTTTAAAAAATTGAAAACTGTAAAATCGACAAAATCACAAAATTCTCTAAATTAAGAAATCGACAAAATTGAAAAATTTTAAAATTTGTTGAATAAAAATATCGAGACAAATGAAAAAATTCTCAAAAATTAAAAAATCGACAAAAATTTCAAATTTCGAAAAATTTCCAAAATTCGTTAAAAAAATAAAATTTTTTCAAAACAGTAAAAACTGTAAAATCGACAAAATCACAAAGCTCTCTAAATTATGAAATCGACAAAACTGGAAAATTGTAAAATTTGTTGAATTAAAAATATCAAGGAAAATTAAAAAATTCCCAAAATTCAAAAATCGACAAAAATTTTAAATTTCAAAAAATTTCAGAAATTTAAAAAATAAAAAAAAATTTTAAAATAGTAAAAACTGCAAAATCGACAAAATCACAAAGCTCTCTCAATTAAGAAATCGATAAAATTGGAAAATTGTAAAATTTGTTGAATTAAAAATATCAAGAAAAATGCAAAAATTCCCAAAAATTAAAAAATCGATAAAAATTTTTAAATTATGAAATCGACAAAACTGAAAAATTGTTAAATTTGTTGAATTAAAAATATCGAGTAAAATGCAAAAGTTCCCAAAAATTCAAAAATCGACATATATTAAAAATTTCGAAAAATTTCCGAAATTTTATAATAAAAATAAATTTTTTTTTTAAATAGTAAAAACTTTAAAATCTACAAAATCACATAATTCTATAATTAAGAAATCGAAATTATTGGAAAATTTTAAGATTTGTTGAATTAAAAATATCAAAAAAAAATCAAAAATTCAAAAATCGACAAAAAATTTAAAATTTTGAAAAATTTTCGAAATTTTATAAAAAAAAATTTTTTTCAAAATAGTAAAAACTGTAAAATCGACAAAATCACAAAGCTCTCTAAATTAAGAAGTCAACAAATTTGGAAAATAGTAAAATTTGTGGAATTAAAAATATCGTGTAAAATGCAAAATTTCCCAAAAATTCAAAAATCGACATATATTAAATATTTCGAAAAATTTCCGAAATTTTATAATAAAAAAAAATTTTTTTTTTAAATAGTAAAAACTGTAAAATCTACAAAATCACATAATTCTATAATTAAGAAATCGAAAAAATTGGAAAATTTTAAGATTTGTTGAATTAAAAATATCAAAAAAATTCAAAAATTCCAAAACTTCTAAAATCGACAAATTTCGAAAAATTTGCGAAATTCGATAAAAAAAAGTAAATTTCTTTAAAATAGAAAAAACTGTAAAATCGACAAATTCACAAACTTCTTTAAAAAAAACAAGTAAGAAAGCTACAGTCGAGAGTTCTCGACCGTATGATACCCACAACCCATTTCGAGAGAAAACAAAAAGCTTGAATGATATTTTAACAAAAAATATACCACCGAATATACTAAAATTTGTTTTTTTGTATATAGATATTTTTTTTAAATTCATTAAATACCGACATGGTCACTCTGCAACTAAACAAACAAAGCGCGAGCAGCTGCAACTGAATTTTGCATATAAAATTGATTCTTCAATAACTTCCATGTTTTTTATTCGATCTCAACCAAATTTACAGGAGTCATTGAGAATATAATTATTATAATGCATACCAAAAGGTCTATTATTACGGCTTTTACAGTTTTTGGGGGCGGAAAGGGGCGTGGCAAAAATCTAAAACAAACTTGATCTGCGTAAGACCTACACGAATACTGTCACCAAATTTGATATCTCTAGGTCATTCACACACTTAATACGTCCATATGCACTGGGCACAACAATTTTGATAAATAATTTCACGAATAACTTTTGTTCCACTTATCTGATTTGTACCAAAATTACAGGGTATATTAAGAGTGTCAAGCGCAAATGGGTTACCAAATTACACATCATTACACAAAGAACTTTTGGAGTTATACGCGATTTACATAAAAAAAAATTTGACTTTTTCTAGATTAGTACTTATTGTGGGCGAAGGGGGCGTGGCATCCAACTTTTGAAATAAACTTGATCTGCGTAGGGTATGAAGGAACCTTTTTGCCAAATTTGGTGTCTCTATGTCTTATAGTCTCTGAGATACAGGTGTTCATACGGACAGACAGACGGACAGACTGACAGACGGACAGACGGACATGGCTATATCATCTCGGCTGTTGACGCTGATCAAGAATATATATACTTTATGGGGTCGGAGATGCCTCCTTCTGCCTGTTACATACATTTTCTGTTGGCACTAAATCATAATACCCTTCTACCCTATGAGTAGCGGGTATAATAAATCGACAAAATTGGAAAATAGTAAAATTTGTTTAATTACAAATATCGAGACAAATGCAAATGCAAATTTCCGAAATTTGATTAAAAAGAAGTTTTTTTAAAAATAGTTAATACTGTATAAACGACAAAATCACAAAGCTCTCTAAATTATGAAATCGACAAAACTGGAAAATTGTAAAACTTGATGAATTAAAAATATCAAGGAAAATTTAAAAATTCCCAAAATAAAAAAAGTGACAAAAATTAAAAATTTGGAAAAATTCCAAAATTTGATAAAAAAAAGAAGAAAAGAAAAGAAGTTCTTTAAATAAAGAAATCGACAAAATTAGAAAATGCAAAAATTTCTGAAATTGAAAAATTTACAAAAATTAAAAATTTTGAAAAATTGCCAAAATTTAAAAAAAAATTTTTTTTTAAAATAGTAAAAACTGTAAAATCGACAAAATCACAAAAATCTCTCAATTAAGAAATCGATAAAATTGGAAAATTGTAAAATTTGTTAATTTAAAATGTTAAGCAAAATTCAAAAATTCCCAAAATTCAATAATCGACAAAAATTTAAAATTTTGAAAAATTTTCGAAATTTTATAATTAAAAATAAAAAATTTTCAAAATAGTAAAAACTGTAAAATCGACAAATTCACAAAGCTCTCTAAATTATGAAATCGACAAAACTGGAAAATTTTAAAACTTGATGAATTAAAAATATCAAGGAAAATTTAAAAGTTCCCAAAATTAAAAAATTGACAAAAATTAAAAATTTGGAAAAATTCTAAAAATTGATAAAAAAAAAGAAGAAAAGAAAAGAAGTTCTTTAAATTAAAAAATCGACAAAATTGGAAAATTTTAAATATCGAGAAAATGCAAAAATTTCTGAAATTGTCAAATTTACAAAAATTAAAAATTTCGGAAAATTGCCAAAGTTTAGAAAAAAACAATTTTTTTTTTTCAAAATAGTCAAAAATATAAAATCAACAAAATCTCAAAGTTCTATAAATTCTCAAATCGTTAAAATTGGAAAATTAAAAAAATTTGTTGAAAAAAAATTTCAAGAAAAATGCACAAATTTTTCCAAAATTCAAAAATCGACAAAAATTTTAAATTTCAGAAAATTTCCAAAATTCGAAAGACAATTCTTTTTTTAAATTGTAAAGAGTGTAAAAACTGTAAAATCGCCAATTTCTCTAAATTAGGAAATCGACAAAATTGGAAAATTGTAAGATCTGTTGAAATTCAAGAATCGAGAAATACGCGAAAATTCCCAAAATTCAAAAGTCGACAAAAAATGTAAAATTTTGAAAAATTTCCGAAATTTAAAAAAAAAAAAAATTTCTAAAAAATAGTAAAAACTGTAAAATCGACAAAATCACAAAGCTCTCTAAATTAAGAAGTCAACAAATTTGGTAAATTGTAAAATTTGTAGAATAAAAATAAAATTTTTTTTAAAATAGTAAAAGTTGTAAGATCTACAAAATTACATAATTCTATAATTAAGAAATCGAAAAAATTGGAAAATTTTAAGATTTGTTGAATTAAAAATATCGAAAAAAATGCAAAACTACCCAAAATTCAAAAATCGACAAAAATTTAAAATTTCGAAAAATTTCCGAAATTCGATAAAAAAAGTAAATTTCTTCAAAATAGTAAAAACTGTAAAATCGACAAATTCACAAAATTCTCTAAATTAAGAAATCTACAAAATTGGAAAATTTTAAATATTGTTGAATTAAAAATATCGAGAAAAATGCAAAAATTCCCGAAATTCAAAAATCGACAAAAATTAAAAATTTTAAAAAATTTTTGAAATTTGATAATAAAAGGAAAATTATTTAAAAATAGTTAAAACTGTAAAATCTACAAAATCACAAAATTCTCTAAATTAAGAAATCTACAAAATTGGAAAATTTTAAATATTGTTGAATTAAAAATATCGAGAAAAATGCAAAAATTCCGAAAAAATCAAAAATCGACAAAAATTACAAGTTTTGAAAAAATTTCCGAAATTCGATATAAAAAGAATAAATTTTCAAAATAATAAAAACTGTAAAATCGACAAAATCACAAAGCTCTCTAAATTAAGAGATCGATAAAATTGGAAAATTGTAAAATTTGTTGAATTAAAAATATCGAAAAAAAATGCTAAAATTCCCAAAAATTTAAAAATCGACAAAAATTTCAAATCTCGAAAAACTTCCAAAATTCGATAAAAAGAAAAATTTTTCAAAATAGTAAAAACTGTAAAATCGGCGAAATCACAAAGCTCTCTAAATTAAGAGGTCAACAAAATTGGAAAATTGTTAAATTTGTTGAATTAAAAATATCAAGGAAAATTCAAAAATTAAAATTTTGAAAATTTTTCCATATTTTATAATAAAAAGAACATTTTTTAAAAGTAGTAAAAACTGTAAAATCGACAAAATCCCAAAATTTTCCAAATTAAGAAATCTACATAATTGATAAAATTGTAAAATTTTTTGAATTAAGAATATCGAGATAAATACAAAAATTCCCGTAAATTCAAAAATCGACAAAAAATTTCAAATTTCGAAAAGATTACGAAATTAAAAAAAAAAAAAAATTTTTTCCGAAATAACAAAAACTGTAAAATCGACAAAATTCACAACTTCTTTAAAAAAAAAAATCGACAAAATTTGAAAATTGTAAAATTTGTTGAATTAAAAATATCGAGAAACATGCAAAAATTTCAAAAAATTAACAAATTCACAAACTTCTTTAAAAAAATAAGTCGACAAAATTGGAAAATTGTAAAATTTGTGTAATTGCAAATATCGAGACAAATGCAAAAATTCCCAAAATTCAAAACCGACAAAAATTTAAAATTTTGCAAAAAATTCGAAATTTTATAATAAAAATAAATTTTTTTTTAAATAGTAAAAACTGTAAAATCTACAAAATCACATAATTCTATAATAAAGAAATCGAAAAAATTGGAAAATTTTAAGATTTATTGAATTAAAAATATCGAACAAAATTCAAAAATTCCAAAATCGACAAAAATTTCCAATCTCGAAAAATTTCCGAAATTCGATAAAAAAGAACATTTTTTCAAAATAGTAAACACTGTAAAATCGGCAAATTCACAAAGCTCTCTAAATTATGAAATCGGCAAAACTGGAAAATTGTAAAATTTGTTGAATTAAAAATATCAAGGAAAATTCAAAAATTCCCAAAATTTAAAAATCGACAAAAATTTTAAATTTCGAAAAATTTCCGAAATTTAAAAAAATAAGACAATTTTTTTTATATAGTAAAAACTGTAAAATCGACAAAATCACAAAGCTCTCTTTATTAAGAAATCGATAAAATTGGGAAATTGTAAAATTTGTTGAATTAAAAATATCAAGAAAAATGAAAAATTTCCCAAAAATTGAAATATCGACAAAAATTTCAAATCTCGAAAAATTTCCGAAATTCAATAAAAAAAAATGTTTTCAAAATAGTAAAAACTGTAAAATCGGCAAATTCACAAAGCTCTCTAAATTATGAAATCGACAAAACTGGAAAATTTTAAAATTGGTTGAATTAAAAATATCAAGGAAAATTTAAAAATACCCAAAATTCAAAAATCGACAAAAAATTTAAAATTTCGAAAAATTTCCGAAATTCGATTAAAAAAAAGCAAATTTCTTTAAAATAGTAAAAACTGTAAAATCGGCAAAATCACAAAGCTCTCTTAATTATGAAATCGACAAAACTGAAAAATTGTAAAATTTGTTGAATTAAAAACATCGAGTAAAATGCAAAAGTTCCCAAAAATTCAAAAATCTACATATATTAAAAATTTCGAAAAATTTCCGAAATTTTATAATAAAAAAAAATTTAGTTTTTAAATAGTAAAAACTGTAAAATCTACAAAATCACATAATTCTATAATTAAGAAATCGACAAAACTAGAAAATTGTAAAATTTGTTGAATTAAACATATCAAGGAAATTTCAAAAATTCCCAAAAATTCAAAAATTCCCAAAAATTCAAAAATCGACAAAAATTTTAAATTTCGAAAAATTTCCGAAATTTTATTAAAAAGAAGTTTTTTTAAAAATAGTTAATACTGTATAATCGACAAAATCACAAAGCTCTCTAAATTATGAAATCGACAAAACTGGAAAATTGTAAAACTTGATGAATTAAAAATATCAAGGAAAATTTAAAAATTCCCAAAATAAAAAAAGTGACAAAAATTTAAAATTTGGAAAAATTCCAAAATTTGATAAAAAAAAAGAAGAAAAGAAAAGAAGTTCTTTAAATAAAGAAATCGACAAAATTGGAAAATTTTAAATATCGAGAAAATGCAAAAATTTCTGAAATTGAAAAATTTACAAAAATTAAAAATTTTGGAAAATTGCCAAAATTTAGAAAAAAACATTTTTTTTTTCAAAATAGTAAAAACTGTAAAATCGACAAAATCACAAAAATCTCTAAATTAAGAAATCGATAAAATTTGAAAATTGTAAAATTTTTTAATTTAAAATATTAAGGAAAATTCAAAAATTCCCAAAATTCAACAATCGACAAAAATTTCAAATTTTGAAAAATTTTCGAAATTTTATTATAAAAATAAAAAATTTTCAAAATAGTAAAAACTGTAAAATCGACAAAATCACAAAGCTCTCTAAATTAAGAAATCGACAAAACTGGAAAATTGTAAAATTTGTTGAATTAAAAATATCAAGGAAAATTCAAAAATTCCCAAAATTAAAAAAACGACAAAAATTTTAAATTTCGAAAAATTTCCGAAATTTGATAAAAAAGAAAATTTTTTAAAAATAGTTAATACTGTATAATCGACGAAATCACAAAGCTCTCTAAATTATGAAATCGACAAAACTGGAAAATTGTAAAACTTGATAAATTAAAAATATCAAGGAAAATTCAAAAATTCCCAAAATTCAAAAATCGACAAAAATTTAAAACTTTGCAAAAAATTCGAAATTTTATAATAAAAATAAATTTTTTTTAAAGTAGTAAAAACTGTAAAATCTACAAAATCACATAATTCTATAATTAAGAAATCGAAAAAATTGGAAAATTTTAAAATTTATTGAATTAAAAAAATCGAGAAAAATTCAAAAATTCCAAAATCGACAAAAATTTCTAATCTCGAAAAATTTCCGAAATTCGATAAAAAAGAAAATTTTTTCAAAATAGTAAACACTGTAAAATCGGCAAATTCACAAAGCTCTCTAAATTATGAAATCGACAAAACTGGAAAATTTAAAAACTTGATGAATTAAAAATATCAAGGAAAATTAAAAAATTCCCCAAATTAAAAATTTGACAAAAATTTAAAATTTGGAAAAATTCTAAAAATTGATAAAAAAAAAGAAGAAAAGAAAAGAAGTTCTTTAAATAAAAAAATCGACAAAATTGGAAAATTTTAAATATCGAGAAAATGCAAAAATTTCTGAAATTGTCAAATTTACAAAAATTAAAAATTTCGGAAAATTGCCAAAGTTTAGAAAAAAACAATTTTTTTTTTCAAAATAGTAAAAACTGTAAAATCGACAAAATCACAAAAATCTCTAAATTAAGAAGTCAACAAATTTGGAAAATTGTAAAATTTGTAGAATTAAAATAAAATTTTTTTTAAAATAGTAAAAATTGTAAAATCTACAAAATCACATAATTCTATAATTAAGAAATCGAAAAAATTGGAAAAATTCAAGATTTGTTGAATTAAAAATATCGAAAAAAATGCAAAACTTCCCAAAATTCAAAAATCGACAAAAATTTAAAATTTCGAAAAATTTCCAAAATTCGATAAAAAAAGTATATTTTCTTCAAAATAGTAAAAACTGTAAAATCGACAAATTCACAAACTTCTTTAACAAAATAAATCGACAAAATTGGAAAATTGTAAAATTTGTTTAATTACAAATATCGAGACAAATGCAAAAATTCCCGAAATTCAAAAATCGACAAAAATTAAAAATTTTGAAAAATTTTTGAAATTTGATAATAAAAGGAAAATTATTTAAAAATAGTTAAAACTGTAAAATCTACAAAATCACAAAATTCTCTAAATTAAGAAATTTACAAAATTGGAAAATTTTAAATTTTGTTGAATTAAAAATATCGAGAAAAATGCAAAAATTCCGAAAAAATCAAAAATCGACAAAAATTACAAGTTTTGAAAAAATTTCCGAAATTCGATATAAAAAGAATAAATTTTCAAAATAATAAAAACTGTAAAATCGACAAAATCACAAAGCTCTCTAAATTAAGAAATCGACAAAACTGGAAAATTGTAAAATTTGTTGAATTAAAAATATCAAGGAAAATTCAAAAATTCCCAAAATTAAAAAATCGACAAAAATTTTAAATTTCGAAAAATTTCCGAAATTTGATAAAAAAGAACATTTTTTAAAAATAGTTAATACTGTATAATCGACGAAATCACAAAGCTCTCTAAATTATGAAATCGACAAAACTGGAAAATTGTAAAACTTGATAAATTAAAAATATCAAGGAAAATTCAAAAATTCCCAAAATTCAAAGATCGACAAAAATTTAAAATTTTGCAAAAAATTCGAAATTTTATAATAAAAATTAATTTTTTTTTTAAGTAGTAAAAACTGTAAAATCTACAAAATCACATAATTCTATAATTAAGAAATCGAAAAAATTGGAAAATTTTAAAATTTATTGAATTAAAAAAATCGAGAAAATTTCAAAAATTCCAAAATCGACAAAAATTTCCAATCTCGAAAAATTTCCGAAATTCGATAAAAAAAGTAAATTTCTTCAAAATATTAAAAACTGTAAAATCGACAAATTCACAAACTTCTTTAACAAAATAAATCGACAAAATTGGAAAATTGTAAAATTTGTTTAATTACAAATATCGAGACAAATGCAAAAATTCCCGAAATTCAAAAATCGACAAAAATTTTAAATTTCGAAAAATTTCCGAAATTTGATAAAAAAGAACATTTTTTAAAAATAGTTAATACTGTATAATCGACGAAATCACAAAGCTCTCTAAATTATGAAATCGACAAAACTGGAAAATTGTAAAACTTGATAAATTAAAAATATCAAGGAAAATTCAAAAATTTCCAAAATTAAAAAATTGACAAAAATTTAAAATTTGGAAAAATTCTAAAAATTGATAAAAAAAAAGAAGAAAAGAAAAGAAGTTCTTTAAATAAAAAAATCGACAAAACTGGAAAATTTTAAATATCGAGAAAATGCAAAAATTTCTGAAATTGTCAAATTTACAAAAATTAAAAATTTCGGAAAATTGCCAAAGTTTAGAAAAAAACAATTTTTTTTTTTCAAAATAGTAAAAATTGTAAAATCGACAAAATCACAAAGCTCTCTAAATTAAGAAGTCAACAAATTTGGAAAATTGTAAAATGTGTAGAATTAAAATAAAATTTTTTTTAAAATAGTAAAAGTTGTAAAATCTACAAAATTACATAATTCTATAATTAAGAAATCGAAAAAATTGGAAAAATTCAAGATTTGTTGAATTAAAAATATCGAAAAAAATGCAAAAATTCCCAAAAATTCAAAAATCGACAAAAATTTGGAAAAATTTCCAAAATTTGAAAGACAATTTTTTTTTTAAATTGTAAAAAGTGTAAAATTTGTAAAATCGCCAATTTCTCTAAATTAGGAAATCGACAAAATTGGAAAATTGTAGGATCTGTTGAAATTCAAAAATCGAGAAATACGCGAAAATTCCCAAAATTCAAAAGTCGACAAAAAATGTAAAATTTTGAAAAATTTCCGAAATTTAAAAAAAAAAAAAAAATTCTAAAAAATAGTAAGAACCGAAAAATCGACAAAATCACAAAGCTCTCTAAATTAAGAAGTCAACAATTTTGGTAAATTGTAAAATTTGTAGAATTAAAATAAAAGTTTTTTTTAAAATAGTAAAAGTTGTTGAATTAAAAATATCAAGGAAAATTCAAAAATTCCCAAAATTAAAAAATCGACAAAAATTTTAAATTTCGAAAAATTTCCGAAATTTGATAAAAAAGAACATTTTTTAAAAATAGTTAATACTGTATAATCGACGAAATCACAAAGCTCTCTAAATTATGAAATCGACAAAACTGGAAAATTGTAAAACTTGATAAATTAAAAATATCAAGGAAAATTCAAAAATTCCCAAAATTAAAAAATCGACAAAAATTTAAAATTTTGCAAAAAATTCGAAATTTTATAATAAAAATACATTTTTTTTTAAAGTAGTAAAAACTGTAAAATCTACAAAATTACATAATTCTATACTTAAGAAATCGAAAAAATTGGAAAATTTTAAGATTTGTTAAATTAAAAATATCGAAAAAAATGCAAAACTTCCCAAAATTCAAAAATCGACAAAAATTTAAAATTTCGAAAAATTTCCGAAATTCGATAAAAAAAGTAAATTTCTTCAAAATAGTAAAAACTGTAAAATCGACAAATTCACAAACTTCTTTAACAAAATAAATCGACAAAATTGGAAAATTGTAAAATTTGTTTAATTACAAATATCGAGACAAATGCAAAAATTCCCGAAATTCAAAAATCGACAAAAATTAAAAATTTTGAAAAAGTTTTGAAATTTTAAAATAAAAGGAAAATTATTTAAAAATATCGACAAAAATTACAAGTTTTGAAAAAATTTCCGAAATTCGATATAAAAAGAATAAATTTTCAAAATAATAAAAACTGTAAAATCGACAAAATCACAAAGCTCTCTAAATTAAGGGATCGATAAAATTGGAAATTTGTAAAATTTGTTGAAGTAAAAATATCGAAAAAAATGCAAAAATTCCCAAAAATTCAAAAATCGACAAAAATTTCATATCTCGAAAAATTTCCAAAATTCGATAAACAAGAAAAATTTTTCAAAATAGTAAAAACTGTAAAATCGGCAAAATCACAAAGCTCTCTAAATTAAGAGGTCAACAAAATTGGAAAATTGTTAAATTTGTTGAATTAAAAATATCAAGGAAAATTCAAAAATTAAAATTTTGAAAATTTTTCAAAATTTTATAATAAAAAGAACATTTTTTAAAAGTAGTAAAAACTGTAAAATCGACAAAATCCCAAAATTTTCTAAATTAAGAAATCTACATAATTGATAAAATTGTAAAATTTTTTGAATTAAGAATATCGAGATAAATACAATAATAATAATCAATAAATAATTTTTTGAATTAAGAATATCGAGATAAATACAAAAATTCCCGTAAATTCAAAAATCGACAAAAAATTTCAAATTTCGAAAAATTTCCGAAATTTAAAAAAAAAAAAATTTTTTCCGAAATAACAAAAACTGTAAAATCGACAAAATTCACAACTTCTTTAAAAAAAAAAATCGACAAAATTGGAAAATTGTAAAATTTGTTGAATTAAAAATTTCGAGAAAAATGCAAAAATTTCAAAAAATTAACAAATTCACAAACTTATTTAAAAAAATAAGTCGACAAAATTGGAAAATTGTAAAATTTGTTTAATTACAAATATCGAGACAAATGCAAAAATTCCCGAAATTCAAAACCGACAAAAATTTAAAATTTTGCAAAAAATTCGAAATTTTATAATAAAAATAAATTTTTTTTTAAAATAGTAAAAACTGTAAAATCTTCAAAATCACATAATTCTATAATTAAGAAATCGAAAAAATTGGAAAATTTTAAAATTTATTGAATTAAAAATATAAAAAAAAATTCAAAAATTCCAAAATCGACAAAAATTTCCAATCTCGAAAAATTTCCGAAATTCGATAAAAAAGAAAATTTTCTCAAAATAGTAATCACTGTAAAATCGGCAAATTCACAAAGCTCTCTAAATTATGAAATCGGCAAAACTGGAAAATTGTAAAATTTGTTGAATTAAAAATATCAAGGAAAATTCAAAAATTCCCAAAATTCAAAAATCGACAAAAATTTTTAATTTCGAAAAAATTTCCGAAATTTAAAAAAATAAGAAAATTTTTTTTATATAGTAAAAACTGTAAAATCGACAAATCACAAAGCGCTCTTTATTAAGAAATCGATAAAATTGGAAAATTATAAAATTTGTTGAATTAAAAATATCAAGAAAAACGAAAAATTTCCCAAAAATTGAAATATCGACAAAAATTTCAAATCTCGAAAAATTTCCGAAATTCGATAAAAAAAAAATGTTTTCAAAATAGTAAAAACTGTAAAATCGGCAAATTCACAAAGCTCTCTAAATTATGAAATCGACAAAACTGGAAAATTTTAAAAAATGTTGAATTAAAAATATCAAGGAAAATTTAAAAATACCCAAAATTCAAAAATCGACAAAAAATTTAAAATTTTGAAAAATTTCCGAAATTCGATAAAAAAAAAATGTTTTCAAAATAGTAAAAACTGTAAAATCGGCAAATTCACAAAGCTCTCTTAATTATGAAATCGACAAAACTGAAAAATTGTTAAATTTAAAAATATCGAGTAAAATGCAAAAGTTCCCAAAAATTCAAAAATCTACATATATTAAAAATTTCGAAAAATTTCCGAAATTTTATAATAAAAAAATTTTTTTTTTTTAAATAGTAAAAACTGTAAAATCTACAAAATCACATAATTCTATAATTAAGAAATCGACAAAACTAGAAAATTGTAAAATTTGTTGAATTAAACATATCAAGGAAATTTCAAAAATTCCCAAAAATTCAAAAATTCCCAAAAATTCAAAAATTGACAAAAATTTTAAATTTCGAAAAATTTCCGAAATTTTATTAAAAAGAAGTTTTTTTTAAAAATAGTTAATACTGTATAATCGACAAAATCACAAAGCTCTCTAAATTAAGAAATCGACAAAACTGGAAAATTGTAAAATTTGTTGAATTAAAAATATCAAGGAAAATTCAAAAATTCCCAAAATTAAAAAATCGACAAAAATTTTAAATTTCGAAAAATTTCCGAAATTTGATAAAAAAGAACATTTTTTAAAAATAGTTAATACTGTATAATCGACGAAATCACAAAGCTCTCTAAATTATGAAATCGACAAAACTGGAAAATTGTAAAACTTGATAAATTAAAAATATCAAGGAAAATTCAAAAATTCCCAAAATTCAAAGATCGACAAAAATTTAAAATTTTGCAAAAAATTCGAAATTTTATAATAAAAATTAATTTTTTTTTAAAGTAGTAAAAACTGTAAAATCTACAAAATCACATAATTCTATAATTAAGAAATCGAAAAAATTGGAAAATTTTAAAATTTATTGAATTAAAAAAATCGAGAAAAATTCAAAAATTCCAAAATCGACAAAAATTTCCAATCTCGAAAAAAAAGTAAAAGTTGTTGAATTAAAAATATCAAGGAAAATTCAAAAATTCCCAAAATTAAAAAATCGACAAAAATTTTAAATTTCGAAAAATTTCCGAAATTTGATAAAAAAGAACATTTTTTAAAAATAGTTAATACTGTATAATCGACGAAATCACAAAGCTCTCTAAATTATGAAATCGACAAAACTGGAAAATTGTAAAACTTGATAAATTAAAAATATCAAGGAAAATTCAAAAATTCCCAAAATTAAAAAATCGACAAAAATTTAAAATTTTGCAAAAAATTCGAAATTTTATAATAAAAATAAATTTTTTTTTAAAGTAGTAAAAACTGTAAAATCTACAAAATTACATAATTCTATACTTAAGAAATCGAAAAAATTGGAAAATTTTAAGATTTGTTAAATTAAAAATATCGAAAAAAATGCAAAACTTCCCAAAATTCAAAAATCGACACAAATTTAAAATTTCGAAAAATTTCCGAAATTCGATAAAAAAAAGTAAATTTCTTCAAAATAGTAAAAACTGTAAAATCGACAAATTCACAAACTTCTTTAACAAAATAAATCGACAAAATTGGAAAATTGTAAAATTTGTTTAATTACAAATATCGAGACAAATGCAAAAATTCCCGAAATTCAAAAATCGACAAAAATTAAAAATTTTGAAAAAGTTTTGAAATTTTAAAATAAAAGGAAAATTATTTAAAAATAGTTAAAACTGTAAAATCTACAAAATCACAAAATTCTCTAAATTAAGAAATCTACAAAATTGGAAAATTTTAAATATTGTTGAATTAAAAATATCGAGAAAAATGCAAAAATTCCGAAAAAATCAAAAATCGACAAAAATTACAAGTTTTGAAAAAATTTCCGAAATTCGATATAAAAAGAATAAATTTTCAAAATAATAAAAACTGTAAAATCGACAAAATCACAAAGCTCTCTAAATTAAGGGATCGATAAAATTGGAAATTTGTAAAATTTGTTGAAGTAAAAATATCGAAAAAAATGCAAAAATTCCCAAAAATTCAAAAATCGACAAAAATTTCAAATCTCGAAAAATTTCCAAAATTCGATAAACAAGAAAAATTTTTCAAAATAGTAAAAACTGTAAAATCGGCAAAATCACAAAGCTCTCTAAATTAAGAGGTCAACAAAATTGGAAAATTGTTAAATTTGTTGAATTAAAAATATCAAGGAAAATTCAAAAATTAAAATTTTGAAAATTTTTCAAAATTTTATAATAAAAAGAACATTTTTTAAAAGTAGTAAAAACTGTAAAATCGACAAAAACCCAAAATTTTCCAAATTAAGAAATCTACATAATTGATAAAATTGTAAAATTTTTTGAATTAAGAATATCGAGATAAATACAAAAATTCCCGTAAATTCAAAAATCGACAAAAAATTTCAAATTTGGAAAAATTTCCGAAATTTAAAAAAAAAAATTTTTTTCCGAAATAACAAAACCTGTAAAATCGACAAAATTCACAACTTCTTTAAAAAAAAAAAATTGACAAAATTGGAAAATTGTAAAATTTGTTGAATTGAAAATTTCGAGAAAAATGCAAAAATTTCAAAAAATTAACAAATTCACAAACTTATTTAAAAAAATAAGTCGACAAAATTGGAAAATTGTAAAATTTGTTTAATTACAAATATCGAGACAAATGCAAAAATTCCCGAAATTCAAAACCGACAAAAATTTAAAATTTTGCAAAAAATTCGAAATTTTATAATAAAAATATCTTTTTTTTTTAAAATAGTAAAAACTGTAAAATCTTCAAAATCACATAATTCTATAATTAAGAAATCGAAAAAATTGGAAAATTTTAAAATTTATTGAATTAAAAATATCGAAAAAAATTTAAAAATTCCAAAATCGACAAAAATTTCCAATCTCGAAAAATTTCCGAAATTCGATAAAAAAGAAAATTTTTTCAAAATAGTAAACACTGTAAAATCGGCAAATTCACAAAGCTCTCCAAATTATGAAATCGGCAAAACTGGAAAATTGTAAAATTTGTTGAATTAAAAATATCAAGGAAAATTCAAAAATTCCCAAAATTCAAAAATCGACAAAAATTTTAAATTTCGAAAAATTTCCGAAATTTAAAAAAATAAGAAAATTTTTTTTATATAGTAAAAACTGTAAAATCGACAAATCACAAAGCTCTCTTTATTAAGAGGCACGTGCCACCGGAGTGTTGGTGGGCCAGACAGTTGGGGCAGTATTTGTTGATAAGGACTGCCCTAAGCCGCTTCTCCGGAGTCAACTGCTTGAATCGCACGCAACGTCGCAGTGTGTGGATGCCACGGCACAAACGGCATCGGAAAGAGTCCGTGCCGGGTGGCACGTACTCCTTCCGCTGGGGAGTCTGACGCTGCGTGGATGGTGGTGGGAGCTCCACTTCGGCGTTAGAGGCTTCAGCCTCCATGGGGGTGACTGGTCTGCTGTCCGCAAAAAGTCGGACCAGGGAGAATTCGTCCGACGACGAGGATGAATCACTATGCGGTGATGCCATGGTGACCTGTGTTGGTGGAAAAAAAAAGAGAAAGAAAAAGATAGGAACAAAAAAAACTTCGGATGAGAATAAGGAGTGCATAAGCAAGAGGCCACAGGATAGTGGATGACAGCACAGGAAGACAGACAGGATGAGGCTTTAGGTCGAGACGGAAACATCTGTGGACCCCGTCGGAAGGAGGACCAGTTTTGCGACTGGTCGACGGAAGACCCCACGACAAGTTCGAATATCGACTACTCGAACCTTGTTGTCAGTACCAGAGCACGTGGTTAGCACGCGACCGAGCCGCCATTCCTGAGGTGGAATGTTGTCTTCCTTGATGATGACCATGTCACCAACTTGGAGATCACGAGAAGGTGATTGCCACTTGTTGCGCTTATGCAGTTCCTTTAAGTACTCCTCTTTCCAGCGCACACAAAAGTGCTGATGCAGAGCCTTAAGCCGTTGCCAGCGATTGCGGATGGACTCCACATTCTCTCTGGATTCAGGCTCAGCAACGGAGAGGAGAGGACCGCCAATCAAGAAATGGCCGGGGGTGAGGGCCACCAATTCGCTAACATCCTCGGATAGAGGTGAAAGAGGTCGCGAATTGAGGCACGCTTCAATCTTCGCTAGAAGCGTTGAGAGTTCCTCGAAGGTGTATTTTAGGGAGGACACGGTTTTATAGAAGTGCGTCTTGAAACTCTTGACGCCGGCTTCCCACAATCCTCCCATGTGTGGAGCACCAGGTGGATTGAAATGCCATGTCAGTCCTTGATGTCTGTGCTTAGCGATAATAAGACTTCGGGTGCTCTCTACAAGATCCTTGGAGAGGATCGAGGAGGCTCCGACAAACGTTTTGCCGTTGTCGGAGTACATGTGAAGGGGGCACCTTCGCCTTGCCACAAAACGGGAAAAGGCTTCCAAGAACCTTTCCGCCGTAAGGTCTGCGGTCGCTTCAAGGTGGATTGCCTTTGTGCTGAAACACACGAAAACACAGACATATCCCTTGGTTAACTTACAGCCCCGTCCGACATAGCTCTTTATGTCAAAGGGGCCAGCAAAATCGACACCTGTGTGGGTGAATGGTCGAGAAAAAGTCGACCGGGCTGTTGGAAGGTCGCCCATCAGCTGGGTCTGCAATTTGCGGCGATGCACTACGCATACCTTGCAGCCGCCAATTGCCGACTTTACTAGATTCCTCAGCTTAGGAATCCATTACCTTGAGCGGATCAGACGCATCACTAATTGATTGCCTCCATGGAGAGAGACCTGGTGAGTAAAACGTATCAGGAGGCGAGTGAATGGGATGTCGCTCATCGTACGATAATGAGGCCGACGCTCTTGCACGCCCGCAGTACCGGAGGACACCTTTTTTATCAAGGAATGGGTTCAAGTTAAGGATATCGCTTGAACCCTGGATGCGTCGATGATTAAGAAGGGAGTCAAATTCCCTCGGAAATGCCCTTTGTTGGGCTTGGGTGGTAAGTTGCTCCTGAGCCTCTGCTAGCTCCCGGCTGCTGACCATCTCAGGAAATGTCGTTTTTGGTTTACGACAGCGCTGCGCAAAACGACGCACATATGCGGTTATTCTGAGCGCTCGATCGAACTTCGAGAAACGTTCGAGGAAGTCCTCACAGAGGACCTGGGCGCCGTGACACTTCACAGCGCGACACTCGACCTCAGTGTCGAGCCCAACCACTGATGTGGGCCACTGGGCCTCGGGTTGCTGTAGCCATTCAGGCCCTTGCCACCAGAGACGGCTAGCCAGCAGCTCCTGAGGTGAGACGCCACGGCTGGCCAAGTCGGCAGGATTATGCTCGGAGCGAACATGGTTCCAGGTGCCGTTGACAGAGTGGATTTTTGACACCCTGTTAGCCACGAAAGTGGTCCATTTGCAAGGCTGCTTGTCTAGCCATGCTAGCACGATAGTGGAGTCAGTCCAAAAGTACACTCTGGACTCTGGAACTGGGAGATTTGGGAGGAGAGCAGTTGACAACTCTGACAACAAATGAGCTCCACACAGCTCTAATCGTGGTAGTGAGACCGTTTTAATGGGAGCTACCCTGGTCTTGGCTGCTAAGAGGTTGATGGAAACTTGTCCGGCAAACTCGACTCGGGCGTAAATAGCAGCGCCATACGCGCGTTGGGAGGCGTCGCAAAAGCCATGGAATTGGACTTGTGCGCCGGGTTGGAAATTAACCCACCTTGGAATTCTAATATCCTGTAAGGAAGGATAATTCTCAAGGAACCCCTGCCAACGGTGTACAAGTTCTGCCGACAGCGAATCATCCCACCCAAGCTCTTGCATCCATATCTCCTGCATGAAAATCTTGGCCCATATGACCACAGGAGCAAGCCAACCCGCTGGGTCGAAAAGCTTGGCTATCTGGGATAGCACTTCTCTTTTCGTGAAAGATGGTTTGGACACCATCTCGGAGGTGACAAAGAAGAATTCGTCAGTGGTAGCTTGCCATCGAATGCCAAGTGTTTTAGCAACACTAGCCTCTTCGATCTCGAGGAAATCAGCACAGAGCAAATGGTCCTTTGGAATCCTCTTTAACACATCCTTTGTGTTAGAGGTCCACTTTCTTAAGGGGAACCCGGCACTTTCAAGCGCTGATCGGAGTTCCTCAATAGCGGATAGCGCATGCTTATTTGTGTGAGCTCCTGCTAGGACATCATCCACATACATGTAGTTTGTGATAATGTCGCTAGCAAGGGGGTACTGGCTGTGGACATCACGCGCTAGCTGATGCAAAACACGGATAGCCAAGTACGGTGCACAATTCACACCAAAGGTGACTGTGTTGAGCTCATAGTCGCCTAATCTTTCGTCCTTTGTACGAAATAGCAACCTTTGGAACGGGGTGTGTTTGGGGTCTACGAGTATCTGCCGGTACATCTTGGTGATGTCGGCATTGAACACTACTCGAAAGAACCTCCACTTCAAGATCTGGATGGTTAGATCTGATTGGAGGATTGGCCCCGTGTGCAAGATGTCATTGAGACTCTTGCCGTTGGACGTTGGGCTGGAGGCGTTAAAAACAACGCGGACCTTGGTCGTGGTGCTGTCAGGCTTGAAGACAGCGTGATGCGGCAAATAGAAGTTGCCGGAACTAGTCGGGGAGACCTGCGTCATGTGACCCAAGTCTAGATACTCCTGAATGACGGAGTCATACTGTTCTTTTAATGAGGCGTTTCTCTTTAAACGATTCTCATTTCTCAGGAATTGAGCTAGAGCAGTGGACCTTGAATGGCCTAGATCCATGTGACTAGGATCGCGAAATGGTAGAGTGACCATGTAACGACCACTTGGGGTCCGTTTGGTCGTCTTAATGAAATTTGCCTCACAGGCAATGTCAGACTCTTTCGACGGATTTGCCGGAAGGTCCTCCACCTCCCAAAATTTGGAGAGAAGTTCATCAAGCTTTGGAGTTCGTTCGACGGACAGTCGAGCCGAAAAGGATGAGATGGATTTTGACTGGGCCCCTGCAACCGGACCGGTCAGGACCCAGCCAAATATGGTCTCTTGACCTAGAAGCGTTCCACAAACGTTGGGGAGAGAGCCGCCGAGAAGTATGGCTGGGAGGATGTCAGCGCCTAGAAGCACGTCGATCTGCGAACTCTCATAGAATTTGGGGTCGGCCAGTTGGAGTTTTGGCAGATTGTCAAGTATTGTTTGCGGAACTGTAGTAGAGGGCAGATTTCCCGCCAAATGCGGGAGGACGTATGCTGACGCCTCGATCTGCATATCGGAAGATATTGGGGAGCCAATTTGGAAACGGCAAAACTTGCGGGGCTGGGCTGCTACAGTTTGAGTCAGCCCAGAAACTTGCGCTTGCACGGAAGTGTAAGGCATCCTTAAGCGTCTGAAGAGCTTTTCTGAAATGAACGACGCCTCTGATCCGGAGTCGATCAGAGCGCGGGCTGCGTATTTGACGCCGTGATGGCAGACATGGATGACAGCCGTACTTAGCAGCACACCTTGTGTGTTGACTGCATGAAATGTTTGTACCTGGGATGCTGTGGATGGAGTGGACTGTATATTTTGGGATGCGACTGTCGGGGTCTGGTTGGCACGATGCAGAAGTGTGTGATGGCGTCCCTTACACGTAAAGCAACTGTGCGCACTTGTGCACTCAGCCAGGATATGGCCTCGCGCGAAACAGTTCAAACACAGCTTCTGTTGCTTTATGTGAGCAACCCTTTCGCTGACGCTCATTTGCAGAAAGCGTGGACATAAGCGAATGGGATGGTTCTCTCTTGAGCAGAGTTTGCAAGATTGAGTCTTGGCTGCGACTCGGTTCTCGAAAGAGTTGACCTTGCGAGCTGGTTTGGAAGCGGCCTGAGCACTTGTACTCGGCTTCACTTCCTCAATCGATTCGAGGGTGCGATAACGCTCTAAAAGGAAGGCGTTCATGTCCGACCATGAAGGAATATCACTCTTCCTTAATATGGACTGCTCCCAGAGAGAAAGGGTCAACTTCGGCAATTTGGAAGAACACAGGAAAGCGAGGATGCAATCCCAGTTTTCCGTGTTCACTTTGGAATGTTCCAAGGCCGTTAAGCAGCCTTGGATTGTGCTCTGCAGCTCATGAATAGCCGAACCAGATTCTTGTCCCAAAACGGGCAAGTTAAACAGGACCTTCAGCTGACTGTTTACGAGTAAACGCTTATTTTCAAAACGTTCAGTCAAGCTGGACCAGGCGGATTGGAAGCCTTCATTGGTCAAAGGAGATTTTGACACAATTGAATGTGCTTCACCGCTGGTCTTGGCGTTGAGATGAAAGAGTTTCTCAGCTTCCGACAGTCGGCCATTATTGATGTAAATGGCAGTAAACAGATCCCGGAACGTGGGCCAACGAGTGTAATCGCCTCCGAAAACCTCTGTGTCGCACGGAGGCAAACGGCAACCAGGCGAATACTGAATGGCGGGAGTTTGGACTGGAGGACGAGCGCGTGCGGAGGCACATTCAATTTGCTCGCTCAATTCTGCTGCACACCGTTCGTAGACGGAATAGCAGTAATCATACTTGGCCTGCATGGTCGTGATGTCATCTATTGCCATTTCCTCGGAAATGACACTAGAGCAGGCCTCGTATTCTCTTTCGAAGTGCTTTAGCGTCAGCTTTTGCAAGAGAGGTTGGCGAAACGCTGGAAGCCCGAGTGGACACCTCTTTTCTCGCTTTCGAAAGAACAGGTGAGACGCTGGATGAGCGAGAAGTTGCTAGTGGTGGCGAGACTTCAGCTCTAGCAGTGCTTGTCGAAGGAACTGACAAACGAGCTTTGCTTTTCTCCTCTTTGCCCACTGGCATACTCTAATTTCGAAATTTAGGCGCCTTTAAACGCAGGTGACCAAAAGTAGTCAGGTCAAAAAAAACGAATACGACAATATAAGTCAGGAATAAGAAAGAGAAAGACAATAAACGCTGATGACGCGTACACACTGTGCCAAAAAAAACAAAAAAGAATAAATATAAATAGACCAGACTTGGAGAACGAGAAAAAAAAACAAATTAAAAAATTTTATTATTTGTTTTTAAATGAAAGAAATGAAAGAAATTATCGTCTGGTATTGATTCTATTCATATAAATGTTCTTTGTTTTTGTAACGTCGGAACAGCACCGTGTGAACACTGCGATAGGTATTGCACGATAGTTCACAGAGAACCAGTGTTCACGAACTGTTGAAAAATATCGGATCGTCACTAACGAAAACGGCGGCACAACAAAGGCAGTGAAATTATAATTTAATATAATATAAATGTTTGTGGCCGCGGATAAATTTGGTGACAACGGACAAGTGACGAAAATTATGGTAACAAAAAAAAATAAAAACAGTGGAAACTGATATTGCACAAGTGAGTGTGTATGTCTGAGTGCGGATCTTAACAGCTGTGCGAAAGCTGAAAGTGCAATTGTTAGCACAACACAAGTGAAGAATAATAAGATTAATAAAAATAATCTGTGAAACAATGTAAAAATATTATTAAAAGTGACCACTCAAACGGATTTTTGGGAAAAATAATAATATAAGTGTAAATATGTGGTCAATAAAGTGTTGGCGCATATGTATGTATATATGTACATATGTATGTACGCTCCGCTGGATAAGTGTTGTGATATAGAGAGAGAATAAATATAATCTACGATCGGTGTTGGAAAAATAATAATATATGTTATAATATATCAAAATAAAACACGGACGATAAATGCGCGGAGTGTACAGTCTCTTTTTTTTTTTGTATTTTATTAATGTTGTTTGAGCTCGTCAGCTTGCTCAAAACATTGGCCGCGTATGTATGTATGTAACACGCCTCGTACTTATATATGTATGCCAATTGTGCAGCTGCTGATAGGCTTTTACTGCGAGTTCTTTGGAAAGAAAATGTACATATGTGGATTTGACACTGCTCTATGTACAACTTTATATTACATATAGTATGTGAATAGGATTTTCATACGTATGTAATATATTGCTGCACATTACCTAAGTCGCTTGCACATGTATACATACACAAGTACATAAGTGAGTGAGAAAAAATAACTGGAGTTAATTTATACGCGGCTGGATTGCGGACACAGGCAATGGTAAATATTTCTTTTATGTAGCAAATAAAACTTGCGATCAAAAAATGAATTGTGGAAAAAAATGAAAAAGAAAAAATTCTAATTGTAGAGTCGGCTGGTGGACCAAGAATATGGCGGAACGAAGATGGCGGACTTTACGGACAGTAGGTACGAATTTTTTCTTGTATTAATTTTGTATGAGTAATTTGCACTTATCTTGCTTGTATTATAGATGCTGGAACGGTGGAGATTTCTTCGGCAAATCCGGCTCGAAGGACCAAAATGTTGTGGTGGGCAAGATGAGGCAAATAATAAGACGTAGGTTTGGTGTGTTTAACTCGATTCGGGTTTTTATTCACTGCGAAAAAAACTATACACGCGTGGTAACCGTCTAAAAAGAAGAATTTTTAGCGACTAACTGGATGCGACTTGGATCGTTCTCTTGGACCTCGACTCCATGATAGTGGAGACTTCCAGGAGATGTTGAGAGCACCGGGACTTTTGAGTGCTTTTTCTTCGAGTGAGCGCATTGAGTGGTTTTTACTCGATGGAGTGGAAAGAGAAACCGAGAACCACTCACAATGCGCTCACATTAACAAATTGTAAAAAGTGTAAAAACTGTAAAATCGCCAATTTCTCTAAATTAGGAAATCGACAAAATTGGAAAATTGTAAGATCTGTTGAAATTCAAAAATCGAGAAATTCGCGAAAATTCCCAAAATTCAAAAGTCGACAAAAAATGTAAAATTTTGAAAAATTTCCGAAACTTTATAAAAAAAAAATTTTTTCAAATTAGTAAAAACTGTAAAATCGACAAAATCACAAAGCTCTCTTAATTAAGAAGTCAACAAAATAGGAAAATTGTAAAATTTGTTGAATTAAAAATATCGAGAAAAATGCTAAAATTCCCAAAAATTCAAAAATCGACAAAAATTTCAAATCTCGAAAAATTTTTGAAATTCGATAAAAAAGAAAAATTTTTCAAAATAGTAAAAGCTGTAAAATCGTAAAATCACAAAGCTCTCTAAATTAAGGGATCGATAAAATTGGAAAATTGTAAAATTTGTTGAAGTAAAAATATCGAAAAAAATGCAAAAATTCCCAAAAATTCAAAAATCGACAAAAATTTCAAATCTCGAAAAATTTCCAAAATTCGATAAACAAGAAAAATTTTTCAAAATAGTAAAAACTGTAAAATTGGCAAAATCACAAAGCTCTCTAAATTAAGAGGTCAACAAAATTGGAAAATTGTTAAATTTGTTGAATTAAAAATATCAAGCAAAATTCAAAAATTAAAATTTTGAAAAATTTTTAAAATTTTATAATAAAAAGAAAATTTTTTAAAAGTAGTAAAAACTGTAAAATCGACAAAATCCCAAAATTTTCTAAATTAAGAAATCTACAAAATTGATAAAATTGTAAAATTTTTTGAATTAAGAATATCGAGAAAAATACAAAAATTCCCGTAAATTCAAAAATCGACAAAAAATTTCAAATTTCGAAAAATTTCCGAAATTAAAAAAAAAAAAATTTTTCCCAAATAACAAAAACTGTAAAATCGACAAAATTCACAAACTTCTTAAAAAAAAAAATCGACAAAATTGGAAAATTGAAAAAATTTCTTGAATTAAAAATATCGAAAAAAATGCAAAAATTTCAAAAAATTCAAAAATCGACAAAAAATTTAAAATTTCGAAAAATTTCCGAAATTTAAAAAAAAAAAAAAAATTTTCCGAAATAACAAAAACTGTAAAATCGACAAAATTCACAAACTTCTTTAAAAAAAAAAATCGACAAAATTTGAAAATTGTAAAATTTGTTGAATTAAAAATATCGAGAAAAATGCAAATATTCCCAAAAATTCAAAAATCGACAAAACATTCAAATCTCGAAAAATTTTCGAAATTCGATAAAAAGAAAAATTTTTCAAAACAGTAAAAACTGTAAAATCGGCAAAACCACAAAGCTGTCTAAATTAAGAAGTCAACTAAATTGGAAAATTGTAAAATTTGTTGAATTAAAAATATCGAGAAAAATTCAAAAATTCCCAAAATTCACAAATCGACAAAAATTTTAAATTTCGAAAAATTTCCGAAATTCGATAAAAAAAAGTAAATTTCTTCAAAAAAATAAAAACACTGTAAAATCGACAAATTCACAAAGCTCTCTAAATTAAGAAATCGATAAATTTGGAAAATTGTAAAATTTGTTGAATTAAAAATATCGAGAAAAATGCAAAAATTCCCAAAAATTCAAAAATTGACAAAAATTAAAAATTTTGAAAAATTTCCGAAATCTTATAATAAAAATAATTTTTTTTTTTAAATATTAAAAACTGTAAAATCTACAAATTCAAATAATTCTATAATTAAGAAATCGAAAATATTGGAAAATTTTAAGATTTGTTGAATTAAAAATATCGAGAAAAATGCAAAAATTCCCAAAATTCACAAATCGACAAAAATTTAAAATTTCGAAAAATTTCCGAAATTCGATTAAAAAAAAGCAAATTTCTTCAAAATAGTAAAAACTGTAAAATCGACAAATTCACAAAGCTCTCTAAATTATGAAATCGATAAAACTGGAAAATTGTAAAATTGTAAAATTTGTTGAATTAAACATATCAAGGAAAATTCAAAAATTCCCACAATTCAAAAATCGACAAAAATTTTAAATTTCGAAAAATTTCCGAAATTTAAAAAATTAAAAAATTTTTTAAAAAATTGAAAACTGTAAAATCGACAAAATCACAAAATTCTCTAAATTAAGAATCCGACAAAATTGAAAAATTTTAAAATTTGTTGAATAAAAATATCGAGACAAATGCAAAAATTCTCAAAAAAATTAAAAAATCGACAAAAATTTCAAATCTCGAGAAATTTCCGAAATTCGATAAAAAAATAAAATTTTTTGAAAACAGTATAAACTGTAAAATCGACAAAATCACAAAGCTCTCTTAATTATGAAATCGACAAAACTGGAAAATTGTAAAATTTGTTGAATTAAAAATATCAAGGAAAATTCAAAAATTCCCAAAATTCAAAAATCGACAAACATTTTAAATTTCAAAAAATTTCCGAAATTTAAAAAATATAAAAGAAAATTTTTTCAAAATAGTAAAAACTGTAAAATCGGCAAAATCACAAAGCTCTCTAAATTGTGAAATCGACAAAACTGAAAAATTTTTAAATTTGTTGAATCAAAAATATCGAGTAAAATGCAAAAGTTCCCAAAAATTCAAAAATCGACACATATTCAAAGTTTCGAAAAATTTCCGAAATTTTATAATAAAAATAAATTTTTTTTTTAAATAGTAAAAACTTAAAAATCTACAAAATCACATAATTCTATAATTAAGAAATCGAAAATATTGGAAAATTTTAAGATTTGTTGAATTAAAAATATAAAAAAAAATTCAAAAATTCCAAAAATTCAAAAATCGACAAAAAATTTAAAATTTTGAAAAATTTTCGAAATTTTATAAAAAAAATTTGTTTCAAAATAGTAAAAACTGTAAAATCGACAAAATCACAAAGCTCTCTAAATTAAGAAGTCAACAAATTTGGAATATTGTAAAATTTGTGAAATTAAAAATATCAAGTAAAATGCAAAAGTTCCCAAAAATTCAAAAATCGACATATATTAAAAATTTCGAAAAATTTCCGAAATTTTATAATAAAAAAAAAATTTTTTTTAAATAGTAAATACTGTAAAATCTACAAAATGACAAAATGAGATTTGTTGAATTAAAAATTTAAAAAAAAATTCAAAAATTCCAAAAATTCTAAAATCGACAAAAATTTAAAATTTCGAAAAATTTCCGAATTTCGATAAAAAAAATAAAATGATTATAATTAAGAAATCGAAAAAATTGGAAAATTTTAAGATTTTTTTGAATTAAAAATATCGAAAAAAAATGCAAAAATTCCCAATATTCAAAAATTGACAAAAATTTAGAATTTCGAAAAATTTCCGAATTTCGATAAAAAAAGTAAATTTCTTCAAAATAGTTAAAACTGTAAAATCGACAAATTCACAAACTTCTTTAAGAAAATAAATCGACAAAATTGGAAAATTGTAAAATTTGTTTAATTACAAATATCGAGACAAATGCAAAAATTCCCGAAATTCAAAAAACGACAAAAATTTTAAATTTTGAAAAATTTTCGAAATTTTATAATCAAAATAAAATTTTTTTAAAAATAGTAAAAACTTTATAATCTACAAAATCAATTAATTCTATGATTAAGAAATCGAAAAAATTGGAAAATTGTAAAATTTGTTGAATTAAAAATATCGAGAAAAATGCAAAAATTCCCAAAAATTCAAACATCGACAAAAATTGAAAATCTCGAAAAATTTCCGAAATTCGATAAAAAAGAAAATTTTTTCAAAATAGTAAAAACTGCAAAATCGTCAAAATCACAAAGCTCTCTATATTATGAAATCGACAAAACTGGCAAATTGTAAAATTTGTTGAATTAAAAATATCAAGGAAAATTCAAAAATTCCCAAAATTAAAAAATCGACAAAAATTTTAAATTTCGAAAAATTTCCGAAATTTGATAAAAAAGAAAATTTTTTAAAAATAGTTAATACTGTATAATCGACGAAATCACAAAGCCTTCCAAAATATGAAATCGACAAAACTGGAAAATTGTAAAACTTGATGAATTAAAAATATCAAGGAAAATTCAAAAATTCCCAAAATTCGAAAATTTAAAATTTGGAAAAATTGCAAAAATTGATAAAAAAAAAGAAGAAAAGAAAAGAAGTTCTTTAAATAAAGAAATCGACAAAATTGGAAAATTTTAAATATCGAGAAATTCAAAAATTTCTGAAATTGAAAAATTTACAAAAATTAAAAATTTCGGAAAATTGCCAAAATTTAGAAAAAAAAACTATTTTTTTTTCAAAATAGTAAAAAATGTAAAACCAACCAAATCGCAAAGTTCTCTATATTAAGAAATCGTCAAAATTGGAAAATTGAAAAAATTTGTTGAAAAAAAAATATCAAGAAAAATGCAAAAATTTTCCAAAATTCAAAAATCGACAAAAATTTTAAATTTCAGAAAATTTCCAAAATTCGAAAGACAATTTTATTTTTAAATTGTAAAAAGTGTAAAAACTGTAAAATCGCCAATTTCTCTAAATTAGGAAATCGACAAAATTGGAAAATTGTAAGATCTGTTGAAATTCAAAAATCGAGAAATACGCGAAAATTCCCAAAATTCAAAAGTCGACAAAAAATGTAAAATTTTGAAAAATTTCCGAAACTTTATAAAAAAAAATTTTTTTCAAATTAGTAAAAACTGTAAAATCGACAAAATCACAAAGCTCTCTTAATTAAGAAGTCAACAAAATTGGACAATTGTAAAATTTGTTGAATTAAAAATATCGAGAAAAATGCAAAAATTCCAAAAAAATAAAAAATCGACATAAATTAAAAATTTCAAAAAATTTCCGAAATTTTATAATTAAAATAAATTTTTTTTTAAAATAGTAAAAATTGTAAAATCTACAAAATCACATAATTCTATAATTAAGAAATCGAAAAAATTGGAAAATTTTAAGATTTGTTGAATTAAAAATATCGATAAAAATGCAAAAATTCCCAAAATTCAAAAATCGACAAAAGTTTAAAATTTCGAAAAATTTCCGAAATTCGATAAAAAAGTTAATTTCTTTAAAATAGTAAAAACTGTAACATCGACAAATTCACAAACTTCTTTAAAAAAATAAATCGACAAAATTGGAAAATTGTAAAATTTGTTTAATTACAAATATTGTTACAAATGCAAAAATTCCATAAAATTCAAAAATCGACAAAAATTAAAAATTTTGAAAAATTTTTGAAATTTGATAATAAAAGGAAAATTATTTAAAAATAGCTAAAACAGTTAAATCTACAAAATCACAAAATTCTCCAAATTAAGAAATCCACAAAATTGGAAAATTTTAAATATTGTTGAATTAAAAATATCGAGAAAAATTCAAAAATTCCAAAAAATTCAAAAATCGACAAAAATTTCAAATTTCGAAAACATTTCCGAAATTCGATATTAAAAGAAAAAATTTTCAAAATAATAAAAACTGTAAAATCGACAAAATCACAAAGTTCTCTAAATTAAGAGATCGCTAAAATTGGAAAATTGTAAAATTTGTTGAATTAAAAATATCAAGAAAAATGCAAAAAATCCCAAAAATTCAAAAATCCACAAAAATTTCAAATCTCGAAAATATTTGGAAATTCGATAAAAAAGAAAAATTTTCAAAATAGTAAAAGCTGTAAAATCGGCAAAATCACAAAGCTCTCTAAATTAAGAAGTCAACAAAATTGGAAAATTGTAAAATTTGTTGAATTAAAAATATCGAGAAAAATGCTAAAATTCCCAAAAATTCAAAAATCGACAAAATTTTTAAATCTCGAAAAGTTTTCGAAATTCGATAAAAAAGAAAAATTTTTCAAAATAGTAAAAGCTGTAAAATCGGCAAAATCACAAAGCTCTCTAAATTAAGAAGTCAACAAAATTGAAAAATTGTTAAATTTGTTGAATTAAAAATATCAAGGAAAATTCAAAAATTCCCAAAATTCACAAATCGACAAAAATTTTAAATTTCGAAAAATTTCCGAAATTCGATAAAAAAAAGTAAATTTCTTCAAAAAAATCGACAAATTCACAAAGCTCTCTAAATTATGAAATCGACAAAACTGGAAAATTGTAAAATTTGTTGAATTAAACATATCGAGTAAAATTCAAAAATTCCCAAAATTCAAAAATCGACAAAAATTTTAAATTTTGAAAAATTTCCAAAATTTTAAAAACTAAGAAAATTTTTTTTAAATAGTAAAAACTGTAAAATCGACAAAATCACAAAGCTCTCTAAATTAAGAAATCGATAAATTTGGAAAATTGTAAAATTTGTTGAATTAAAAATATCGAGAAAAATTCAAAAATTCCCAAAAATTCAAAAATTGACATAAATTAAAAATTTTGAAAAATTTCCGAAATCTTATAATAAAAATAATTTTTTTTTTTTAAATCTACAAATGCAAATAATTCTATAATTAAGAAATCGAAAATATTGGAAAATTTGAAGATTTGTTGAATTAAAAATATCGAGAAAAATGCAAAAATTCCCAAAATTCACAAATCGACAAAAATTTAAAATTTCGAAAAATTTCCGAAATTCGATTAAAAAAAAGCAAATTTCTTCAAAATAGTAAAAACTGTAAAATCGACAAATTCACAAAGCTCTCTAAATTATGAAATCGATAAAACTGGAAAATTTTAAAATTGTAAAATTTGTTGAATTAAACATATCAAGGAAAATTCAAAAATTCCCAAAATTCAAAAATCGACAAAAATTTTAAATTTCGAAAAATTTCCGAAATTTAAAAAATTAAAAAATTTTTTAAAAAATTGAAAACTGTAAAATCGACAAAATCACAAAATTCTCTAAATTAAGAAATCGACAAAATTGAAAAATTTTAAAATTTGTTGAATAAAAATATCGAGACAAATGCAAAAATTCTCAAAAATTAAAAAATCGACAAAAATTTCAAATCTCGAGAAATTTCCGAAATTCGATAAAAAAATAAAATTTTTTGAAAACAATATAAACTGTAAAATCGACAAAATCACAAAGCTCCCTTAATTATGAAATCGACAAAACTGGAAAATTGTAAAATTTGTTGAATTAAAAATATCAAGGAAAATTCAAAAATTCCCAAAATTCAAAAAACGACAAACATTTTAAATTTCGAAAAATTTCCGAAATTTAAAAAATAAAAAAGAAAAATTTTTCAAAATAGTAAAAGCTGTAAAATCGGCAAAATCACAAAGCTCTCTAAATTAAGAAGTCAACAAAATTGGAAAATTGTAAAATTTGTTGAATTAAAAATATCGAGAAAAATGCTAAAATTCCCAAAAATTCAAAAATCGACAAAAATTTCAAATCTCGAAAAATTTTCGAAATTCGATAAAAAAGAAAAATTTTTCAAAATAGTAAAAGCTGTAAAATCGGCAAAAACACAAAGCTCTCTAAATTAAGAAGTCAACAAAATTGGAAAATTGTTAAATTTGTTGAATTAAAAAATCAAGGAAAATTCAAAAATTAAAATTTTGAAAAATTTTTAAAATTTTATAATAAAAAGAAAATTTTTTAAAAGTAGTAAAAACTGTAAAATCGACAAAATCCCAAAATTTTCTAAATTAAGAAATCTACAAAATTGATAAAATTGTAAAATTTTTTGAATTAAGAATATCGAGAAAAATGCAAAAATTCCCAAAATTCACAAATCGACAAAAATTTAAAATTTCGAAAAATTTCCGAAATTCGATTAAAAAAAAGCAAATTTCTTCAAAATACTTAAAACTGCAAAATCGACAAATTCACAAAGCTCTCTAAATTAAGAAATCGACAAAACTGGAAAATTGTAAAATTTTTTGAATTAGAAATATCAAGGAAAATTCAAAAATTCCCAAAATTAAAAAATCGACAAAAATTTTAAATTTCGAAAAATTTCCGAAATTTGATAAAAAAGAAAATTTTTTCAAAATAGTAAAAACTGTAAAATCGACAAATTCACAAAGCTCTTAATTATGAAATCGATAAAACTGGAAAATTTTAAAATTGTAAAATTTGTTGAATTAAACATATCAAGGAAAATTCAAAAATTCCCAAAATTCAAAAATCGACAAAAATTTTAAATTTCGAAAAATTTCCGAAATTTAGAAAAATTTCCGAAATTTAAAAAATAAAAAAGAAAATTTTTTCAAAATAGTAAAAACTCTAAAATCGGCAAAATCACAAAGCTCTCTAAATTGTGAAATCGACAAAACTGAAAAATTTTTAAATTTGTTGAATCAAAAATATCGAGTAAAATGCAAAAGTTCCCAAAAATTCAAAAATCGACACATTAAAAATTTCGAAAAATTTCCGAAATTTTATAATAAAAATAAATTTTTTTTTTAAATAGTAAAAACTTTAAAATCTACAAAATCACATAATTCTATAATTAAGAAATCGAAAATATTGGAAAATTTTAATATTTGTTGAATTAAAAATATCAAAAAAAATTCAAAAATTCCAAAAATTCAAAAATCGACAAAAAATTTAAAATTTTGAAAAATTTCGAAATTTTATAAAAAAAAATTTGTTTCAAAATAGTAAAAACTGTAAAATCGACAAAATCACAAAGCTCTCTAAATCAAGAAGTCAACAAATTTGGAATATTGTAAAATTTGTGAAATTAAAAATATCGAGAAAAATTCCCAAAATTCGCAAATCGACAAAAATTTTAAATTTAGAAAAATTTCCGAAATTCGATGAAAAAAAAGTAAATTTCTTCAAAATAGTAAAAACTGTAAAATCGACAAAATTCACAAACTTCTTTAAAAAAAAAATCGACAAAATTGGAAAATTGTAAAATTTGTTGAATTAAAAATATCGAGAAAAATGCAAAAGTTTCAAAAAATTCAAAAATCGACATAAATTTCAAATCTCGAAAAATTTTCGAAATTCGATAAAAAAGACAAATTTTTCAAAATAGTAAAAACTGTAAAATCGGCAAAATCACAAAGCTCTCTAAATTAAGAAGTCAACAAAATTGGAAAATTGTAAAATTTGTTGAATTAAAAATATCGAGAAAAATTCCCAAAATTCACAAATCGACAAAAATTTTAAATTTAGAAAAATTTCCGAAATTTGATGAAAAAAAAGTAAATTTCTTCAAAATAGTAAAAACTGTAAAATCGACAAATTCACAAAGCTCTCTAAATTATGAAATCGACAAAACTGGAAAATTGTAAAATTTTTTGAATTAAACATATCGAGTAAAATTAAAAAATTCCCAAAATTCAATAATCGACAAAAATTTTAAATTTCGAAAAATTTCCGAAATTTAAAAAACTAAGAAAATTTTTTTTAAATAGTAAAAAATTTTTTGAATTTAAAATATCGAGAAAAGTGCAAAAATTCCCAAAAATTCAAAAATTGACAAAAATTAAAAATTTTGAAAAATTTCCGAAATCTTACAATAAAATTAATTTTTTTTTTTAAATATTAAAAACTGTAAAATATACAAAATCAAATAATTCTATAATTAAGAAATCGAAAATATTGGAAAATTTTAAGATTTGTTGAATTAAAAATATCGAGAAAAATGCAAAAATTCCCAAAATTCACAAATCGACAAAAATTTAAAATTTCGAAAAATTTTCGAAATTCGATAAAAAAAAGTAAATTTCTTCAAAATAGTAAAAACTGTAAAATCGACAAATTCAAAGAAATTCGATAAAAAAGAAAATTTTTTCAAAATAGTAAAAACTGTAAAATCGGCAAAATCACAAAGCTCTCTAAATTGTGAAATCGACAAAACTGAAAAATTGTTAAATTTGTTGAATTAAAAATATCGAGTAAAATGCAAAAGTTCCCGAAAATTCAAAAATCGACATATATTAAAAATTTCGAAAAATTTCCGAAATTTTATAATAAAAATAAATTTTTTTTTTAAATAGTAAAAACTTTAAAATCTACAAAATTACATAATTCTATAATTAAGAAATCGAAAATATTGAAAAATTTTAAGATTTGTTGAATTAAAAATATCAAAAAAATTCAAAAATTCCCAAAAATTCAAAAATCGACAAAAAATTTAAAATTTTGAAAAATTTTTGAAATTTTATAAAAAAAAAATTTTTTTAAAATAGTAAAAACTGTAAAATCGACAAAATCACAAAGCTCTCTAAATTAAGAAGTCAACAAATTTGGAAAATTGTATAATTTGTGAAATTAAAAATATCGAGTAAAATGCAAAAGTTCCCAAAAATTCAAAAATCGACATATATTAAAAATTTCGAAAAATTTCCGAAATTTTATAATACAAAAAAATTTTTTTTTTAAATAGTAAATACTGTAAAATCTACAAAATCACATTATTTAATAATTAAGAAATCGAAAAACATTGGAAAATTTTAAGATTTGTTGAATTAAAAATTTAAAAAAAAATTCAAAAATTCCAAAAATTCAAAAATCGACAAAAATTTAAGATTTCGAAAAATTTCCGAAATTCGATAAAAAAAAAGTAAATTTCTTCAAAAAAATTAAAAACTGTAAAATCGACCAATTCACAAACTTCTTTAAAAAAATTAATCGACAAAATTGGAAATCTGTGAAATTTTATCTAGAAAAATGAAAATATTCCCATAAATTCAAAAATCGACAAAAATTTAAAAATTTTGAAAAAATGTCCGAAATTTCAAAAATAGGAAAATTTTCTCAAAATAATAAAAGCTGAAAAATCGACAAAATCATAAAGCTCTCTAAATTAATAAATCGATAAAATTGGAAAATTGTAAAATTTGTTGAATTAGAAATATCAAAAAAAATTCAAAAATTCCCAAAATTCAAAAATCGACAAAAATTAAAAATTTTGAAAAATTTTTGAAATTTGATAATAAAAGGAAAATTATTTAAAAATAGTTAAAACTGTAAAATCTACAAAATCACAAAATTCTCTAAATTAAGAAATCTACAAAATTGGAAAATTTTAAATATTTTTGAATTAAAAATATCGAGAAAAATGCAAAAATTCCGAAAAAATCAAAAATCGACAAAAATTTCAAGTTTTGAAAAAATTTCCGAAATTCGATATAAAAATAAATTTTCAAAATAATAAAAACTGTAAAATCGACAAAATCACAAAGCTCCCTAAATTAAGAAATCGATAAAATTGGAAAATTGTAAAATTTGTTGAATTAAAAATATCGAAAAAAATGCAAAAAATTCCCAAAAATTCAAAAATCGACAAAAATTTCAAATCTCGAAAAATTTCCAAAATTCGATAAAAAAGAAAAATTTTTCAAAATAGTAAAAACTGTAAAATCGGCGAAATCACAAAGCTCTCTAAATTAAGAGGTCAACAAAATTGGAAAATTGTTAAATTTGTTGAATTAAAAATATCAAGGAAAATTCAAAAATTAAAATTTTGAAAATTTTTCAAAATTTTATAATAGAAAGAAAATTTTTAAAAGTAGTAAAAACTGTAAAATTGTAAAATTTTTTGAATTAAGAATATCGAGAAAAATACAAAAATTCCCGTAAACTCAAAAATCGACAAAAAATTTCAAATTTCGAAAAATTTCCGAAATTTAAAAAAAAAAAAATTTTTTCCGAAATAACAAAAACTGTAAAATCGACAAAATTCACAAACTTCTTTAAAACAAAAAATGGACAAAATTGGAAAATTATAAAATTTGTTGAATTAAAAATATTGAGAAAAATGCAAAAATTTCAAAAAATTCACAAATTCACAAACTTCTTTAAAAAAATAAGTCGACAAAATTGAAAAATTGTAAAATTTGTTTAATTACAAATACCGAGACAAATGCAAAAATTCCCGAAATTCAAAACCGACAAAAATTTAAAATTTTGCAAAAAATTCGAAATTTTATAATAAAAATAAATTTTTTTTTTAAAAAGTAAAAACTGTAAAATCTACAAAATCACATAATTCTATAATTAAAAAATCGAAAAAATTGGAAAATTTTAAAATTTATTGAATTAAAAATATCGAGAAAAATTCAAAAATTCGAAAATCGACAAAAATTTCAAATCTCGAAAAATTTCCGAAATTCGATAAAAAAAAAATGTTTTCAAAATAGTAAAAACTGCAAAATCGGCAAATTCACAAAGCTCTCTAAATTATGAAATCGACAAAACTGGAAAATTTTAAAACTTGATGAATTAAAAATATCAAGGAAAATTCAAAAACTCCCAAAATTCAAAAATCAACAAAAATTTCAAATTGTAAAAAATTTCTGAAATTTGATAATAAAAGAAACTTTTTTAAAAATAGTAAAAACTGTAAAATCGACAAATCTCTAAATTACGAAATCTACAAAATTGGAAAATTGTAAAATTTGTTGAGTTAAAAATATCAAGAAAAATGCAAAAAATTCCCAAAAATCGACATAAATTAAAAATTGCAAAAAATTTCCGAAATTTTATAATAAAAATAAAATTTTTCAAAATAGTAAAAAACTGTATAATCGACAAAATCACAAAGCTCCCTAAATTAAGAAATCGATAAAATTGGAAAATTGTTAAATTTGTAGAATTAAAAATATCAAGAAAAATGCAAAAATTCCCAAAATTCAAAAATCGACAAAAATTTAAAATTTCGAAAAATTTTCGAAATTTAAAAAAATAAGAAAATTTTTTTAAAATAGTAAAAACTGTAAAATCGACAAAATCACAAAGTTCTCTAAATTAAGAAATCGACAAAACTGGAAAATTGTAAAACTTGATGAATTAAAAATATCAAGGAAAATTCAAAAATTCCCAAAAATTAAATAATCGACAAAAAATTTAAAATTTCGAAAAATTTCCGAAATTTAAAAAAAAAAAAAAAATTTCCAAAACAACAAAAACTGTAAAATCGACAAAATCATAAACTTCTTTAAATAAAGAAATCGACAAAATTGGAAAACTGTAAAATTTGTTGAATTAAAAATATCTAGAAAAATGCAAAAATTTCCAAAAATTCAAAAATCGATATAAATTAAAAATTGCGAAAAATTTCGGAAATTTTATATAAAAACAAAATTTTTTTTTAAATAGTAAGAACTGTAAAATCTACAAAATCACATTATTCTTTAAATTACGAAATCTACAAAATTGGAAAATTGTAAAATTTGTTGAATTAAAAATATCAAGAAAAATGCAAAAATTCCCAAAAATCGACATAAATTAAAAATTGCAAAAAATTTCCGAAATTTTATAATAAAAATAAAATTTTTCAAAATAGTAAAAAACTGTATAATCGACAAAATCACAAAGCTCTCTAAATTAAGAAATCGATAAAATTGTAAAATTGTAAAATTTGTTAAATTAAAAATATCAAGATAAATGCAAAAATTCCCAAAATTCAAAAATCGACAAAAGTTTAAAATTTCGAAAAATTTCCGAAATTCGATAAAAAAAGTAAATTTCTTCAAAATAGTAAAAACTGTAAATTCGACAAATTCACAAACTTCTTTAAAAAAATTAATCGACAAAATTGGAAAATTGGAAAATTTGTTTAATTACAAATATCGAGACAAATGCAAAAATTCCCAAAATTCTAAAACCGACCAAAATTAAAAATTTTGAAAAAATTTTCGAAATTTAAAAATAAATATAAAATTTTTTTTAAAATAGTAAAAACTGTAAAATCTACAAAATCACATTATTCTTTAAATAAAGAAATCGACAAAATTGGAAAATTGTAAGATTTGTTAAATTAAAAATATCAAGAAAAATGCAATAATTCCCAAAATTCAAAAATCGACAAAAATTTTAAATTTCGAATAATTTCCTAAATTTGATAAAAAAGAAAATTTTTTCAAAATAGTAATAACTGTAAAATCGGCAAAATCACAAAGCTCTCCAAATTGTGAAATCGACAAAACTGGAAAATTGTAAAATTTGTTGAATTAAAAATATCAAGGAAAATTCAAAAATTCCCAAAATTTAAAAATCGACATAAATTAAGAATTGCGAAAAATTTCGGAAATTTTATTAAAAAATAAAATATTTTAAAAATAGTAAACACTGTTAAATCTACAAAATCACAAAGCTCTCTTAATTATGAAATCTACAAAATTGTAAAATTGTAAAATTTGTTGAATTAAAAATATCAAAGAAAATTCAAAAATACCCAAAATTCAAAAATCGACATAAATTAAAAATTGCGAAAAATTTCGGAAATTTTATAAAAAAATAAAATTTTTTTTTAAAAAGGAAAAACTGTAAAATCTACAAAAACACATAATTCTCTAAATTAAGAAATCGACAAAATTGGAAAATTTTAAAATTTGTTGAATTAAAAATATCAAGAAAAATGCAAAAATTCCCAAAATTCAAAAATCGACAAAAATTTAAAATTTCGAAAAATTCCGAAATTCGATAAAAAAGTAAATTTCTTCAAAATAGTAAAAACTGTTAAATCGACAAATTCACAAATTTCTTAAAAAAAATTAATCGACAAAATTGGAAAATTGTAAAATTTGTTTAATTACAAATATCGAGACAAATGCAAAAATTCCCAAAATTCAAAAACCGACCAAAATTTAAAATTTTGAAAAAATTTTCGAAATTTAATAATAAATATAAAATTTTCTTTAAAATAGTAAAAACTGTAAAATCTACAAAATCACATAATTCTTTAAATAAAGAAATCGACAAAATTTGAAAATTGTAGGATTTGTTGAATTAAAAATATCAAGAAAAATGCAATAATTCCCAAAAATTCAAAAATCGACAAAAATTTCAAATCTCGAAAAAATTCCGAAATTCGATAAAAAAGAAAATTTTTTCAAAATAGTAATAACTGTAAAATCGGCAAAATCACAAAGGTCTCCAAATTGTGAAATCGACAAAACTGGAAAATTGTAAAATTTGTTGAATTAAAAATATCAAGGAAAATTCAAAAATTCCCAAAATTTAAAAATCGACAAAAATTTTAAATTTCGAAAAATTTTCGAAATTTAAAAAAAAAAGAAAATTTTTTTAAAATAGTAAAAACTGTAAAATCGACAAAATCACAAAGCTCTCTAAATTAAGAAATCGACATAACTCGAAAATTGTAAAATTTGTTGAATTAAAAATATCAAAAAAAATTCAAAAATACCCAAAATTCAAAAATCTACATAAATTAAAAATTGCGAAAAATTTCGGAAATTTTATAAAAAAATAAAATTTTTTTTAAAAAAGTAAAAACTGTAAAATCTACAAAATTACATAATTCTCTAAATTAAAAAATCGACAAAATTGAAAAATTTTAAAAATTGCTGAATTAAAAATATCGAGAACAATGCAAAAATTCTCAAATATCAAAAATCGACAAAATTTTCGAAAAATTTCCGAAATTTCAAAAAATAAGAACATTTTTTTAAAAATAGTAAAAATTGTAAAATCGACGGAATCACAAAGCTTTCTAAATTAAGAAATCGATAATAATGGAAAATTGTAAAATTTGTGGAATTAAAAATATCGAGAAAAATGCAAAAGTTCCCAAAAATTCAAAAATGGACAAAAAATTAAAAATTCGAAAAATTTCCGAAATTTTATAATAGAAATAAATATTTTTTTAAAATATTAAAAACTGTAAAATCTACAAAATCACATAAATCTATAATTAAGAAATCGAAATAATTGGAAAATTTTAAGATTTGTTGAATTAAAAATATCGAAAAATATGCAAAAATTCCCAAAATTCAAAAATCGACAAAAAATTTATAATTTTGAAAAATTTCCGAAATTTAAAAAAAAAAATTTTTTTTTCCAAAATAACAAAAACTGTAAAATCGACAAAATTCACAAACTTCTTTAAAAAAAAATCGACAAAATTAGAAAATTGTAAAATTTGTTGAATTAAAAATATCGAGACAAATGCAAAAATCCCCGAAATTCAAAAATCGACAAAAATTAACAATTTTGAAAAATTTTCGAAATTTATAATAAAAAGAAAATTTTTTAAAAGTAGTAAAAACTGTAAAATCGACAAAATCACAAAGCTCTCTAAATTAAGAAATCGACAAAACTGGAAAATTGTAAAATTTGTTGAATTAAAAACATAGAGAAAAATGCAAAAATTCCTAAAAATTCAAAAATATTCAAAAATTTCAAATTTTGTAAAATTTCCGAAATTCGATAAAAAAAGAAAAAAGTTTCACTATAGTAAAAACTGTAAATCGACAAAATCACAAAGCTCTCTAAATTAAGAAATCGACAAAACTGGAAAATCGTAAAATTTGTTGAATTAAAAATATCTAGCAAAATGCAAAAATTTCTATAAATTCAAAAATCGACAAAAAATTTAAAATTTTGAAAAAAGTTCCGAAATTTACAAAAATAGGAAAATTTATTCAAAATAGTAAAAACTGTAAAATCGAGAAAATCACAAAGCTCTCTAAATTAAGAAATCGATAAAATTGGAAAATTGTAAAATTTGTTGAATTAAAAATATCGAGAAAAATGCAAAAATTCCCAAAACTCACAAATCGACAAAAATGTAAAATTTCGAAAAATTTCCGAAATTCGATAAAAAAAGTAAATTTCTTCAAAATAGTAAAAACTGTAAAATCGACAAATTCACAAACTTCTTTAAAAAAATAAATCGAAAAAATTGAAAAATTTTAAGATTTGTTGAATTAAAAATATCGAAAAATATGCAAAAATTCTCAAAATTCAAAAATCGACAAAATTTTAAAATTTCGAAAAATTTCCAAAGTTCGATAAAAAAAAGTAAATTTCTTCAAAATAGTAAAAACAGTAAAATCGACAAATTCACAAACTTCTTTAAAAAAATAAATCGACAAAATTTGAAAATTGTAAAATTTGATTAATTACAAATGTCAAGACAAACGTAAAAATTCCCAAAATTCAAAAATCGACAAAAATTTAAAATTTTGAAAAATTTTCGAATTTTTATAATAAAAACTAAAAATTTTTTTAAAATAGTAAAAACTTTATAATCTACAAAATCACAAAATTCTCTAAATTAAGAAATCTACAAAATTGGAAAATTGTAAATATTGTTGAACTAAAAATATCGAGAAAAATTCAAAAATTCCGAAAAATTCAAAATTGACAAAAATTTCAAATTTTGAAAAAATTTCCGAAATTCGGTAGCAAAAGTAAAAATTTTCAAAATAATAATAACTGTAAAATCGACAAAATCACAAAGCTCTCTAAATTAAGAGATCGATAAATTTGTAAAATTTGTTTAATTACGAGACAAATGGAAAAATTCTCAAAATTCAAAAATCGACATAAATTCAAAATTTCGAAAAATTTCCGAAATTTTATAATAAAAATAAAATTTTTTAAAATAGAAAAAACTGTAAAATCTACAAAATCACATAATTCTATAATTAAGAAATCGAAAAAATTGGAAAATTTTAACATTTGTTGAATTAAAAATATCGAGAAAAATGCAAAAATTCCAAAAAATTCGAAAATCGACAAAAAATTTAAAATTTCGAATAATTTTCGAAATTAAAAAAAAAAAAAAATTTCTACAAAATAACATAAACTGTAAAATCGACAAATTCACAAACTTCTTTAAAAAATAAATTGACAAAATTGGAAAATTGTAAAATTTGTTGAACTAAAAATATCGAGAAAAATGCAAAAATTCCCAAAAATTCAAAAATCGACAAAAAATTTAAAATTTCAAAAAAATTTCCGAAATTCGGTAAAAAAAGTAAAAAAACTTTCAAAATAATAATAACTGTAAAATCGACAAAATCAGAAAGCTCCTAAATTAAGAGATCGATAAAATTGGAAAATTGTAAAATTTGTTGAATTAAAATTATCGAGAAAAATGCAAAAATTCCCAAAAATTCAAAAATCGACATAAATTCAAAATTTCGAAAAATTTCCGAAATTTTATAATAAAAATAAAATTTTTTAAAATAGTGAAAACTGTAAAATCTACAAAATCACATAATTCTATAATTAAGAAATCGAAAATATTGGAAAATTTTAACATTTGTTGAATTAAAAATATCGAAAAAAAAAACAAAAATTCCCAAAATTCAAAAATCGACAAAAATTTAAAATTTCGAAAAATTTCCGAATTTCGATAAAAAAAAGTAAATTTCTTCAAAATAGTAAAAGCTGTAAAATCGACAAATTCACAAACTTCTTTAAAAATTTAAATCGAAAAAATTGGAAAATTGTAAAATTTGTTTATTTACAAATATCAAGACAAATGCAAAAATTCCCGAAATTCAAAAATCGACAAAAATTTCAAATGTTGAAAAATTTCCGAAATTCGATAAAAAAAGAAAAAAATTTCATAATAGTAAAAATTGTAAAATCGACAAAATCACAAAGCTCTCTAAATTAAGAAATCTTCAAAACTGGAAAATTGTAAAATTTGTTAAATTAAAAATATCAAGGAAAATTCAAGAATTCCCAAAATTAAAAAATCGACAAAAATTAAAAATTTTGAAAAATTTCCGAAATTTGATAAAAAAGAAAATTTTTTAAAAATAGTTAATACTATAAAATCGACAAAATCACAGAGCTCTCTAAATTAAAAAGTCAACAGAAATGGAAAATTGTAAAATTTGTTGAATTAAAAATATCGAAAAAAAATTCAAAAATTCCCAAAAATTCAAAAATCGACATAAATTAAAAATTTCGAAAAATTTCCGAAATTTTGTAATAAAAATAAAATTTTTTAAAAAAGTAAAAATTGTAAAATCTACAAAATCACATAATTCTATAATTAAGAAATCGAAAAAATTGGAAAATTTTAACAGTTGTTGAATTAAAAATATCGAGAAAAATGCAAAAATTCCGAAAAATTCAAAAATCGACAAAAAATTTAAAATTTCGAAAAATTTCCGAAATTAAAAAAAAAAATTTCTACTAAATAACAAAAACTGTAAAATCGACAAATTCACAAACTTCTTTAAAAAATAAATCGACAAAATTGGAAAATTGTAAAATTTGTTGAATTAAAAACATCGAGAAAAATGCAAAAACTCCCAAAAATTAAAAAATCGACAAAAAATTTAAAATTTCCAAAAAAAATTTCAGAAATTTAAAAAAAAAAAATTTTTTTTCCAAAATAACAAAAACTGTAAAATCGACAAATTCACAAACTTCTTTAAAAAAATAATTCGACAAAATTGGAAAATTGTAAAATTTGTTTAATTACAAATATCGAGACAAATGCAAAAATCCCCGAAATTCAAAAATCGACAAAAATTAAAAATTTTGAAAAATTTTCGAAATTTGATAATAAAAAGAAAATTTTTTAAAAGTAGTAAAAACTGTAAAATCGACAAAATCACAAAGCTTTCTAAATTAAGAAGTCAACAAAATTGGAAAATTGTAAAATTTGTTGAATTAAAAATATCAAGGAAAATTCAAAAATTCCCACAATTCAAAAATCGACATAAAATTTATAATTTTGAAAAATTTCCGAAATTTGAAAAGAAAAAAAATTTTTTTCCAAAATAGTAAAAACTGTAAAATCAAACCAAAACAATCAATTCAAAATCACAAAGCTCTCTAAATTAAGAGATCGATAAAATTGGAAAATTGTAAAATTTGTTGAATTAAAAATATCGAGAAAAATGCAAAATTTTCAAAAAATTCAAAAATTGACAAAAATTTCAAATCTCGAAAAATTTCCGAAATTCGATAAAAAAGAAAAATTTTTCAAAATAGTAAAAACTGTAAAGTCGGCAAAATCACAAAGCTCTCTAAATTAAGAAGTAAAGTTATCGCGTAAAATGCAAAAGTTCCCAAAAAATTCAAAAATGGACAAAAAATTAAAAATTCGAAAAATTTCCGAAATTTTATAATAGAAATAAATATTTTTTTAAAATATTAAAAACTGTAAAATCTACAAAATCACATAAATCTATAATTAAGAAATCGAAATAATTGGAAAATTTTAAGATTTGTTGAATTAAAAATATCGAAAAAATGCAAAAATTCCCAAAATTCAAAAATCGACAAAAATTTATAATTTTGAAAAATTGCCGAAATTTAAAAAAAAAAAAATTTTTTTCCAAAATAAGAAAAACTGTAAAATCGACAAATTCACAAACTTCTTTAAAAAAACAATTCGACAAAATTGGAAAATTGTAAAATTTGTTTAATTACAAATATCGAGACAAATGCGAAAATCCCCGAAATTCAAAAATCGACAAAAATTAAAAATTTTGAAAAATTTTCGAAATTTATAATAAAAAGAAAATTTTTTAAAAGTAGTAAAAACTGTAAAATCGACAAAATCACAAAGCTCTCTAAATTAAGAAATCGACAAAACTGGAAAATTGTAAAATTTGTTGAATTAAAAACATAGAGAAAAATGCAAAAATTCCTAAAAATTCAAAAATATTCAAAAATTTCAAATTTTGTAAAATTTCCGAAATTCGATAAAAAAAGAAAAAAGTTTCACTATAGTAAAAACTGTAAATCGACAAAATCACAAAGCTCTCTAAATTAAGAAATCGACAAAACTGGAAAATCGTAAAATTTGTTGAATTAAAAATATCTAGCAAAATGCAAAAATTCCTATAAATTCAAAAATCGACAAAAAAATTAAAATTTTGAAAAAAGTTCCGAAATTTACAAAAATAGAAAATTTTTTTCAAAATAGTAAAAACTGTAAAATCGAGAAAATCACAAAGCTCTCTAAATTAAGAAATCGATAAAATTGGAAAATTGTAAAATTTGTTGAATTAAAAATATCGAGAAAAATGCAAAAATTCCCAAAACTCACAAATCGACAAAAATGTAAAATTTCGAAAAATTTCCGAAATTCGATAAAAAAAAGTAAATTTCTTCAAAATAGTAAAAACTGTAAAATCGACAAATTCACAAACTTCTTTAAAAAAGTAAATCGAAAAAATTGAAAAATTTTAAGATTTGTTGAATTAAAAATATCGAAAAATATGCAAAAATTCTCAAAATTCAAAAATCGACAAAAATTTAAAATTTCGAAAAATTTCCGAAGTTCGATAAAAAAAAGTAAATTTCTTCAAAATAGTAAAAACAGTAAAATCGACAAATTCACAAACTTCTTTAAAAAAATAAATCGACAAAATTTGAAAATTGTAAAATTTGATTAATTACAAATGTCAAGACAAACGCAAAAATTCCCAAAATTCAAAAATCGACAAAAATTTAAAATTTTGAAAAATTTTCGAAATTTTATAATAAAAAGAAAATTTTTTAAAAGTAGTAAAAACTGTAAAATCGACAAAATCACAAAGCTCTCTAAATTAAGAAATCGACAAAACTGGAAAATTGTAAAATTTGTTGAATTAAAAATATCGAGACAAATGCAAAAATTCCCAAAAATTCAAAACTATTCAAAAATTTCAAATTTTAAAAAATTTCCGAAATTTGATAAAAAAAGAAAAAAGTTTCATTAAAGTAAAAACTGTAAATCGACAAAATCACAAAGCTCTCTAAATTAAGAAATCGACAAAACTGTAAAATCGTAAAATTTGTTGAATTAAAAATATTTAGCAAAATGCAAATATTCCTATAAATTCAAAAATCGACAAAAAATTTAAAATTTTGAAAAAAGTTCAGAAATTCGGTAACAAAAGTAAAAATTTTCAAAATAGTAAAAACTGTAAAATCGACAAAATCACAAAGCTCTCTAAATAAAGAAGTCAACAAAATTGGAAAAATGTAAAATTTGTTGAATTAAAAATATCAAGGAAAATTCAAAAATTCCCAAAATTCAAAAATCGACAAAAAATTTATAATTTTGAAAAATTTCCGAAATTTTATAAAAAAAAAATTTTTTCAAAAAAGTAAAAACTGTAAAATCGACAAAATCACAAAGCTCTCTAAATGAAGAAGTCAACAAAATAGGAAAATTGTAAAATTTGTTGAATTAAAAATATCAAGGAAAATTCAAAAATTCCCAAAATTCAAAAATCGACCAAAAATTTATAATTTTGAAAAATTTCCGAAATTTTATAAAAAAAAATTTTTTTCAAAATAGTAAAAACTGTAAAATCAACAAAATCACAAAGCTCTCTCAATTAAGAAGTCAACAAAATTGGAAAATTGTAAAATTTGTGGAGTTAAAAATATCGAGTAAAATGCAAAAGTTCCCAAAAATTGAAAAATCGACATATATCAAAAAATTCGAAAAATTTTCGAAATTTTATAATATAAATAAATTTTTTTTTATAATATTAGAAACTGTAAAATCTACAAAATCACATAATTCTATAATTAAGAAATCGAAAAAATTGGAAAATTTTAAGATTTGCTGAATTAAAAATATCGAAAAAAAAAACAAAAATTCCCAAAATTCAAAAATCGACAAAAAATTAAAATTTCGAAAAATTTCCGAAATTCGAAAAAAAAAGTAAATTTCTTCAAAATAGTAAAAACTTTAAAATCGACAAATTCACAAACTTCTTTAAAAAAATAAATCGACAAAATTGGAAAATTTTAAAATTTGTTTAATTACAAATATCGAGACAAATGCAAAAATCCCCGAAATTCAAAAACCGACAAAAATTAAAAATTTTCGAAATTTGATAATAAAAAGAAAATTTTTTAAAAGTAGTAAAAACTGTAAAATCGACAAAATCACAAAGCTCTCTAAATTAAGAAATCGACAAAACTGGAAAATTGTAAAATTTGTTGAATTAAAAATATCGAGACAAATGCAAAAATTCCCAAAAATTCAAAAATATTAAAAAATTTCAAATTTTGAAAAATTTCCGAAATTCGATAAAAAAAGAAAAAAGTTGCATTATAGTAAAAACTGTAAATCGACAAAATCACAAAGCTCTCTTAATTAAGAAATCTACAAAACTGGAAAATTGTAAAATTTGTTGAATTAAAAATATCAAGGAAAATTCAAAAATTCCCAAAATTAAAAAATCGACAAATATTTTAAATTTCGAAATATTTCCGAAATTCGATAAAAAAAAGTAAATTTCTTCAAAATACTAAAAACTGTAAAATCGACAAATTCACAAACTTCTTTAAAAATTTAAATCGAAAAAATTGGAAAATTGTAAAATTTGTTTATTTACAAATATCAAGACAAATGCAAAAATTCCCGAATTTCAAAAATCGACAAAAATTTCAAATGTTGATAAATTTCCGAAATTCGATAAAAAAAGTGAATTTCTTTAAAATAGTAAAAACTGTAAAATCGACAAATTTACAAACTTCTTTAAAAAAATAAATCGAAAAAAATTGAAAAATTTTAAGATTTGTTGAATTAAAAATATCGAAAAATATGCACAAATTCTCAAAATTCAAAAATCGACAAAAATTTAAAATTTCGAAAAATTTCCGAAATTCGATAAAAAAAGTAAATTTCTTCAAAATAGTAAAACCAGTAAAATCAACAAATTCACAAACTTCTTTAAAAAAATAAATCGACAAAATTTGAAAATTGTAAAATTTGATTAATTACAAATGTCAAGACAAACGCAAAAATTCCCAAAATTCAAAAATCGACAAAAATTTAAAATGTTGAAAAATTTTCGAATTTTTATAATAAAAACTAAAAATTTTTTTAAAATAGTAAAAACTTTATAGTCTACAAAATCACAAAATTCTCTAAATTAAGAAATCTACAAAATTGGAAAATTGTAAATATTGTTGAACTAAAAATATCGAGAAAAATTCAAAAATTCCGAAAAATTCAAAAATCGACAAAAATTTAAAATTTTGAAAAAATTTCCGAAATTCGGTAGCAAAAGTAAAAATTTTCAAAATAATAATAACTGTAAAATCGACAAAATCACAATGCTCTCTAAATTAAGAGATCGATAAATTTGTAAAATTTGTTTAATTACAAATATCGAGATAAATGGAAAAATTCTCAAAATTCAAAAATCGACATAAATTCAAAATTTCCGAAATTTTATAATAAAAATAAAATTTTTTAAAATAGAAAAAACTGTAAAATCTACAAAATCACATATTTCTATAATTAAGAAATCGAAAAAATTGGAAAATTGTAACATTTGTTGAATTAAAAATATCGAGAAAAATGCAAAAATTCCAAAAAATTCAAAAATCGACAAAAAATTTAAAATTTCGAAAAATTTCCGAAATTTAAAAAGAAAAAAAATTTTTTTCCAAAATAACAAAAACTGTAAAATCGACAAAATCACATAATTCTATAATTAAGAAATCGAAAAAATTGGAAAATTGTAACATTTGTTGAATTAAAAATATCGAGAAAAATGCAAAAATTCCAAAAAATTCAAAAACCGACAAAAAAATTAAAATTTCGAATAATTTTCGAAATTTAAAAAAAAAAAAAATTTCTACAAAATAACATAAACTGTAAAATCGACAAATTCACAAACTTCTTTAAAAAATAAATCGACAAAATTGGAAAATTTGTAAAATTTGTTGAATTAAAAATATCGAGAAAAATGCAAAAATTCCCAAATATTCAAAAATCGACAAAAAATTTAAAATTTCAAAAAAATTTCCGAAATTTAAATAAAAAAAAATTGTTTCCAAAATAACAAAAACTGTAAAATCGACAAATTCACAAACTTCAAAAAAAAATAAATCGACAAAATTGGAAAATTTTAAAATTTGTTGAATTAAAAATATCGAGAAAAATGCAAAAATTACCAAAAATTCAAAAATCGACAAAAAATTTAAAATTTCGAAAAATTTCCGAAATTTAAAAAGAAAAAAAATTTTTTTCCAAAATAACAAAAACTGTAAAATCGACAAAATCATAAACTTCTTTAAATAAAGAAATCCAAAAAATTTAAAAATCTTAAGATTTGTTGACTTAAAAATATCGAGAAAAATGCAAAAATTCCCAAAAATTCAAAAATCGACAAAAAATTTAAAGTTTCAAAAAATTTCCGAAATTTAAAAAGAAAAAACATTTTTTTTCAAAATAGTAAAAACTGTAAAATCGACAAAATCACAAAGCTCTATAAATGAAAAAGTCAACAAAATTGTAAAATTGTACAATTTGTCGAATTAAAAATATCAAGAAAAATTCAAAAATTCCCAAAATTTTATAAAATTCAACAAAATTGGAAAATTGTAAAATTTGTGGAATTAAAAATATCGAGTAAAATGCAAAAGTTCCCAAAAATTAAAAAATCGACATATATTAAAAATATCGAAAAATTTCCGAAATTTTATAATAAAAATAAATTTTTTATTAAAATATTAAAAACTGTAAAATTTACAAAATCACATAATTCTATAATTAAGAAATCGAAATAATTGGAAAATCTTAAGATTTGTTGAATTAAAAATATCGAAAAAAATGCAAAAATTCCCAAAATTCAAAAATCGACAAAAAATTTATAATTTTGAAAAATTTCCGAAATTATATAAAAAAAAAAATTTTTTTTCAAAATAGTTAAAACTGTAAAATCAACAAAGTCACAAAGCTCTCTCAATTAAGAAGTCAACAAAATTGGAAAATTGTAAAATTTGTCGAATTAAAAATATCAAGAAAAATTCAAAAATTCCCAAAATTTTATAAAATTCAACAAAATTGGAAAATTGTAAAATTTGTGGAATTAAAAATATCGAGTAAAATGCAAAAGTTCCCAAAAATTCAAAAATTGACATATATCAAAAATTTCGAAAAGTTTCCGAAATTTTATAATAAAAATAAATTTTTTTTTTAAATATTAAAAACTGTAAAATTTACAAAATCACATAATTCTATAATTAAAAAATCGAAAAAATTGGAAAATTTTAAGATTTGTTGAATTAAAAATATCGAAAAAAATGCAAAAATTCCAAAAATTCACAAATCGACAAAAAATTAAAATTTCGAAAAATTTCCGAAATTCGATAAAAAAAGTAAATTTCTTCAATATAGTAAAAACTTTAAAATCGACAAATTCACAAACTTCTTTAAAAAAATAAATCGAAAATTGGAAAATTTTAAAATTTGTTTAATTACAAATATCGAGACAAATGCAAAAATCCCCGAAATTCAAAAATCGACAAAAATTAAAAATTTTGAAAAATTTTCGAACTTTTATAATAAAAAGAAAATTTTTTAAAAGTAGTAAAAACTGTAAAATCGACAAAATCACAAAGCTCTCTAAATTAAGAAATCGACAAAACTGGAAAATTGTAAAATTTGTTGAATTAATAATATAGAGAAAAATGCAAAAATTCCCAAAAATTCAAAACTATTCAAAAATTTCAAATATTAAAAAATTTCCGAAATTTGATAAAAAAGAAAAAAGTTTCATTATAGTAAAAACTGTAAATCGACAAAATCACAAAGCTCTCTAAATTAAGAAATCGACAAAACTGGAAAATCGTAAAATTTGTTGAATTAAAAATATCTAGCAAAATGCAAATATTCCTATAAATTCAAAAATCGACAAAAATTTCAAATTTTGAAAAAAGTTCAGAAATTCGGTAACAAAAGTAAAAATTTTCAAAATAGTAAAAACTGTAAAATCGACAAAATCACAAAGCTCTCTAAATGAAGGAGTCAACAAAATAGGAAAATTGTAAAATTTGTTGAATTAAAAATATCAAGGAAAATTCAAAAATTCCCAAAATTCAAAAATCGACAAAAAATTTATAATTTTGAAAAATTTCCGAAATTTTATAAAAAAAAATTTTTTCAAAATAGTAAAAACTGTAAAATCAACAAAATCACATAGCTCTCTCAATTAAGAAGTCAACAAAATTGGAAAATTGTAAAATTTGTGGAATTAAAAATATCGAGTAAAATGCAAAAGTTCCCAAAAATTCAAAAATTGACATATATCAAAAATTTCGAAAAATTTCCGAAATTTTATAATATAATTACTTTTTTTTTTAAATATTAAAAACTGTAAAATCTACAAAATCACATACTTCTATAATTAAGAAATCGAAAAAAATGGAAAATTGTAAAATTTGTTGAATTAAAAATATCAAGGAAAATTCAAAAATTCCCAAAATTAAAAAATCGACAATAATTTTAAATTTTGAAAAATTTCCGAAATTCGATAAAAAAAGTAAATTTCTTCAAAATAGTAAAAACTGTAAAATCGACAAATTCACAAACTTCTTTAAAAAAATAAATCGAAAAAATTGAAAAATTTTAAGATTTGTTGAATTAAAAATATCGAAAAATATGCAAAAATTCTCAAAATTCAAAAATCGACAAAAATTTAAAATTTCGAAAAATTTCCGAAGTTCGATAAAAAAAGTAAATTTCTTCAAAATAGTAAAAACAGTAAAATCGACAAATTCACAAACTTCTTTAAAAAAAATAAATCCCGAAATTCAAAAATCGACAAAAATCAAAAATTTTAAAAAATTTTTGAAATTTGATAATAAAAGAAAAATTATTTAAAAATAGTAAAAACTGTAAAATCTACAAAATCACAAAATTCTCTAAATTAAGAAATCTACAAAATTGGAAAATTGTAAATATTGTTGAACTAAAAATATCGAGAAAAATTCAAAAATTCCAAAAATTCAAAAATCGACAAAAATTTCAAATTTTGAAAAAAATTCCGAAATTCGGTAAAAAAAGTAAAAATTTTCAAAATAATAATAACTGTAGAATCGACAAAATCACAAAGCTCTCTAAATTAAGAAGTCAACAAATTTGGAAAATTGTAAAATATGTTGAACTAAAAATTTCAAGGAAAATTCAAAAATTCCCAAAATTCAAAAATCGACAAAAAATTTATAATTTTGAAAAATTTCCGAAATTTTATAAAAAGAAATTTTTTTTCAAATAAGTAAAAACTGTAAAATCTACAAAATCACAAAGCTCTCTCAATTAAGAAGTCAAAAAAATTGGAAAATTGTAAAATTTGTGGAATTAAAAATATCGAGTAAAATGCAAAAATTCCCAAAAATTCAAAAATTGACATATATCAAAAATTTCGAAAAATTTACGAAATTTTATAATAAAAATAAATTTTTTTCTTAAATATTAAAAACTGTAAAATCTATAAAATCACATAATTCTATAATTAAGAAATCGAAAAAATTGGAAAATTTTAAGATTTGTTGAATTAAAAATATCGAAAAAAATGCAAAAATTCCAAAAATTCAAAAATCGACAAAAAATTAAAATTTCGAAAAATTTCTGAAATTTGATAAAAAAAGTAAATTTCTTCAAAATAGTAAAAACTTTAAAATCGACAAATTCACAAACATCTTTAAAAAAATAAATCGACAAAATTGGAAAATTTTAAAATTTGTTTAATTACAAATATCGAGACAAATGCAAAAATCCCCGAAATTGAAAAATCGACAAAAATTAAAAATTTTGAAAAATTTTCGAAATTTGATAATAAAAAGAAAATTTTTTAAAAGTAGTAAAAACTGTAAAATCGACAAAATCACAAAGCTCTCTTAATTAAGAAATCGACAAAACTGGAAAATTGTAAAATTTGTTGAATTAAAAATATCGAGAAAAATGCAAAATATCCCAAAAATTCAAAAATATTCAAAAATTTCAAATTTTGAAAAATTTCCGAAATTCGAAAAAAAAAGAAAAAAGTTTCATTATAGTAAAAGCTGTAAATCGACAAAATCACAAAGCTCTCTAAATTAAGAAATCTACAAAACTGGAAAATTGTAAAATTTTTTGAATTAAAAATATTAAGGAAAATTCAAAAATTCCCAAAATTAAAAAATCGACAAAAATTTAAAATTTCGAAAAATTTCCGAAATTCGATAAAAAAAGTAAATTTCTTCAAAATAGTAAAAACAGTAAAATCGACAAATTCACAAACTTCTTTAAAAAAAATAAATCGACAAAATTGGAAAATTGGAAAATTTGTTTAATTACAAATATCGAGACAAATGCAAAAATTCCCGAAATTCAAAAATCGACAAAAATTAAAAATTTTTAAAAATTTTTGAAATTTGATAATAAAAGAAAAATTATTTAAAAATAGTAAAAACTGTAAAATCTACAAAATCACAAAATTCTCTAAATTAAGAAATCTACAGAATTGGAAAATTGTAAATATTGTTGAACTAAAAATATCGAGAAAAATTCGAAAATTCCGTAAAATTCAAAAATCGACAAAAATTTCAAATTTTGAAAAAATTTCCGAAATTCGGTAAAAAAGTAAAAATTTTCAAAATAATAATAACTGTAAAATCGACAAAATCACAAAGCTCTCTAAATTAAGAGATCGATAAAATTGGAAAATTGTAAAATTTGTTGAATTAAAAATATCGAGAGAAATGCAAAAATTCCCGAAATTCAAAAATCGACAAAAATTAAAAATTTTGAAAAATTTTCGAAATTTGATAATAAAAAGAAAATTTTTTAAAAGTAGTAAAAACTGTAAAATCGACAAAATCACAAAGAAGAAGTCAACAAAATTGGAAAATTGTAAAATTTGTTGAATTAAAAATATCAAGGAAAATTCAAAAATTCCCAAAATTCAAAAATCGACAAAAAATTTATAATTTTGAAAAATTTCCGAAATTTGAAAAGAAAAAAAATTTTTTCCAAAATAGTAAAAACTGTAAAATCAAATCAAAACAATCAAATCAAAATCACAAAGCTCTCTAAATTAAGAGATCGATAAAATTGTAAAATTTGTTGAATTAAAAATATCGAGAAAAATGCAAAATTTCCCAAAAATTCAAAAATCGACATAAATTCAAAATTTCGAAAAATTTGCGAAATTCGATAAAAAAGAAAAATTTTTCAAAATAGTAAAAACTGTAAAGTCGGCAAAATCACAAAGCTCTCTAAATTAAGAAGTAAAGTTATCGAGTAAAATGCAAAAGTTCCCAAAAATTCAAAAATGGACAAAAAATTAAAAATTCGAAAAATTTCCGAAATTTTATAATAGAAATAAATATTTTTTTAAAATATTAAAAACTGTAAAATCTACAAAATCACATAAATCTATAATTAAGAAATCGAAATAATTGGAAAATTTTAAGATTTGTTGAATTAAAAATATCGAAAAATATGCAAAAATTCCCAAAATTCAAAAATCGACAAAAAATTTATAATTTTGAAAAATTTCCGAAATTTAAAAAAAAAAATTTTTTTTTCCAAAATAACAAAAACTGTAAAATCGACAAAATTCACAAACTTCTTTAAAAAAAAAATCGACGAAATTAGAAAATTGTAAAATTTGTTGAATTAAAAATATCGAGACAAATGCAAAAATCCCCGAAATTCAAAAATCGACAAAAATTAAAAATTTTGAAAAATTTTCGAAATTTATAATAAAAAGAAAATTTTTTAAAAGTAGTAAAAACTGTAAAATCGACAAAATCCCAAAATTCTCTAAATTAAGAATTCGACAAAATTTATAAAATTGTAAAATTTGTTGAATTAAAAATATCTAGCAAAATGCAAATATTCCTATAAATTCAAAAATCGACAAAAAATTTAAAATATTGAAAAAAGTTCAGAAATTCGGTAACAAAAGTAAAAATTTTCAAAATAGTAAAAACTGTAAAATTGACAAAATCACAAAGCTCTCTAAATAAAGAAGTCAACAAAATTGGAAAAATGTAAAATTTGTTGAATTAAAAATATCAAGGAAAATTCAAAAATTCCCAAAATTCAAAAATCGACAAAAAATTTATAATTTTGAAAAATTTCCGAAATTTTATAAAAAAAAAAATTTTTTCAAAATAGTAAACACTGTAAAATCGACAAAATCACAAAGCTCTCTAAATGAAGAAGTCAACAAAATAGGAAAATTGTAAAATTTGTTGAATTAAAAATATCAAGGAAAATTCAAAAATTCCCAAAATTCAAAAATCGACCAAAAATTTATAATTTTGAAAAATTTCCGAAATTTTATAAAAAAAAAATTTTTTTCAAAATAGTAAAAACTGTAAAATCAACAAAATCACAAAGCTCTCTCAATTAAGAAGTCAACAAAATTGGAAAATTGTAAAATTTGTGGAGTTAAAAATATCGAGTAAAATGCAAAAGTTCCCAAAAATTGAAAAATCGACATATATCAAAAAATTCGAAAAATTTTCGAAATTTTATAATATAAATAAATTTTTTTTTAAAATATTAAAAACTGTAAAATCTACAAAATCACATAATTCTATAATTAAGAAATCGAAAAAATTGGAAAATTTTAAGATTTGCTGAATTAAAAATATCGAAAAAAAAAACAAAAATTCCCAAAATTCAAAAATCGACAAAAAATTAAAATTTCGAAAAATTTCCGAAATTCGAAAAAAAAGTAAATTTCTTCAAAATAGTAAAAACTTTAAAATCGACAAATTCACAAACTTCTTTAAAAAAATAAATCGACAAAATTGGAAAATTTTAAAATTTGTTTAAATACAAATATCGAGACAAATGCAAAAATCCCCGAAATTCAAAAACCGACAAAAATTAAAAATTTTCGAAATTTGATAATAAAAAGAAAATTTTTTAAAAGTAGTAAAAACTGTAAAATCGACAAAATCACAAAGCTCTCTAAATTAAGAAATCGACAAAACTGGAAAATTGTAAAATTTGTTGAATTAAAAATATCGAGACAAATGCAAAAATTCCCAAAAATTCAAAAATATTAAAAAATTTCAAATTTTGAAAAATTTCCAAAATTCGATAAAAAAAGAAAAAAGTTGCATTATAGTAAAAACTGTAAATCGACAAAATCACAAAGCTCTCTTAATTAAGAAATCTACAAAACTGGAAAATTGTAAAATTTGTTGAATTAAAAATATCAAGGAAAATTCAAAAATTCCCAAAATTAAAAAATCGACAAAAATTTAAAATTTCGAAAAATTTCCGAAATTCGATAAAAAAAGTAAATTTCTTCAAAATAGTAAAAACAGTAAAATCGACAAATTCACAAACTTCTTTAAAAAAAATAAATCGACAAAATTGGAAAATTGGAAAATTTGTTTAATTACAAATATCGAAAAATATGCAAAAATTCTCAAAATTCAAAAATCGACAAAAATTTAAAATTTCGAAAAATTTCAGAAATTCGATAAAAAAAAGTAAATTTCTTCAAAATAGTAAAAGCTGTAAAATCGACAAAATTACAAAGCTCTCTAAATTAAGAAATCGAAAAAATTGGAAAATTTTAACATTTGTTGAATTAAAAATATCGAAAAAAATTCAAAAATTCCAAAAATTCAAAAATCGACCAAAATTTAAAATTTTGAAAGATTTCCGAAATTTAAAAAAATAAGAAAATTTCAAAATAATAAAAACTGTAAGATCGGCAAAATCACAAAGATCTTTAAATTAAGAAATCGACAAAACTGGAAAATTGTAAAATTGTTGAATTAAAAATACCGAGAAAAATGCAAAAACTCCCAAAAATTCAAAAATATTTAAAAATTTTAAATTTAGAAAAATTTCCGAAATTCGATAAAAAAAATTTTTTTTCAAAATAGTGAAAACTGTAAAATCTACAAAATCACATAATTCTCTAAATTAAGAAATCGAAAAAATTGGAAAATTTTGAAATTTGTTGAATTAAAAATATTGAAAAAATGCAAAAATTCGAAAATTCAAAAATCGACAAAAATTTCAAATTTTGAAAAATTTTCAAAATTCAATAAAAAAAGAAAAAAATTTCATAATAGTTAACACTGTAAAATCGACAAAATCACAAAGCTCTCTAAATTAAGAAATCTACAAAACTAGAAAATTGTAAAATCTGTTGAATTAAAAATATCAAAAAAAATTCAAAAATTCTCAAAATAAAAAAATCGACAAAAATTTTAAATTTCGAAAAATTTCCGAAATTTGATAAAAAAGAAAATTTTTTCAAAATAGTTAATACTGCATAATCGACAAAATCACAAAGCTCTCTAAATTATGAAATCGACAAAACTGGAAAATTGTAAAACTTGATGAATTAAAAATATCAAGAAAAATTCAAAATTTCCCAAAATTCAAAAATCGACAAAAATTTAAAATTTGGAAAAATTCCAAAATTTGATAAAAAAAAAAAAAGAAAAGAAAAGAAGTTCTTTAAATAAAGAAATCGACAAAATTGGAAAATTTTAAATATCGAGAAAATGCAAAAATTTCTAAATTGAAAAATTTACAGAAATTAAAAATTTTGGAAAATTCCCAAATTTTAGTAAAAAATGTAAAATCAACTAAATCTCAAAGTTCTCTAAATTAAGAAATCGTCAAAATTGGAAAATTGAAAAATTGGTTGAAAAAAAAATATCAAGAAAAAAGCAAGAATTTTTCCAAATTTCAAAAATCGACCAAAATTTTAAATTTCAGAAAATTTTTTAAATTGTAAAAAGTGTAAAAACTGTTAAATCGCCAATTTCTCTACATTAGGAAATCGACAAAATTGGAATTTTGTAAGATCTGTTCAAATTCAAAAATCGAGAAATACGCGCAAATTCCAAAATTGAAAAATCGACATAAATTATAAATTTCGAGAAATTTCCAAAATTTAAAAAAATAAGAAAATAAATAGAAAAATGAAAAAATTCCCAAAAATTCAAAAATCGACATAAATTAAAAATTTTGATTAATTTCCGAAATTTTATAATAAAAATAAAATTTTTTAAAAATAGTAAAAACTGTAAAATTGACAAAATCACAAAATTCTCTAAATTAAGAAATCGAAAAAATTGGAAAATTTTAACATTTGTCGAATTAAAAATATCGAAAAAAAATGCAGAAATTCCAAAAATTCAAAAATCGTCAAAAATTTAAAATTTTGCAAAATTTCCGAAATTCGATAAAAAAATAAATTTCTTCAAAATAGTAAAAACTGTAAAATCGACAAAATCACAAAGCTCTCTAAATTAAGAAGTCAACAAATTTGAAAAATTGTAAAATTTATGGAATTAAAAATATCGAGTAAAATGCAAAAGTTCCCAAAAATTCAAAAATCGACATATATTAAAAATTTCGAAAATTTTCCGAAATTTTATAATGAAAATAATTTTTTTTTTAAATAGTAAAAACTGTAAAATCTACAAAATCACTTAATTCTATAATTAAGAAATCGAAAAAATTGGAAAATTTTAAGGTTTGTTGAATTAAATATATCAAAAAAAATTCAAAAATTCCAAAAAATTCTAAAATCGACAAAAATTTAAAATTTCGAAAAATTTCCGAAATTTGATAAAAAAAGTAAATTTCTTCAGAATAGTAAAAACTGTAAAATCGACAAATTCACAAACTTCTTTAAAAAATAAATCGACAAAATTGGAAAATTGTAAAATTTGTTTAATTACAAATATCGAGACAAATGCAAAAATCCTCGAAATTCAAAAATCGACAAAAATTTTAAATTTTGAAAAATTTTCGAAATTTGATAATAAAAAGAAAATTTTTTAAAAGTAGTAAAAACTGTAAAATCGACAAAATCCCAAAATTCTCTAAATTAAGAATTCGACAAAATTTATAAAATTGTAAAATTTGTTGAATTAAAAATATCGAGAAAAATGCGAAAATTCCCAAAATTTACAAATCGCCAAAAATTTTAAATTTCGAAAAATTTCCGAAATTCGATAAAAAAAAGTAAATTTCTTCAAAATAGTAAAAACTGTAAAATCGGCCAAATCACAAAGCTCTCTAAATTAAAAAATCGATAAAATTGGAAAATTGTAAAATTTGTTGAATTAAAAATATCGAGAAAAATGCAAAAATTCCCAAAATTCACAAATCGCCAAAAATTTCAAATCTAGAAAAATTTCCGAAATTCGATAAAAAAGAAAATTTTTTCAAAATAGTAAAAACTGTAAAATCGGCCAAATCACAAAGCTCTCTAAATTAAGAAATCGATAAAATTGGAAAATTGTAAAATTTGTTGAATTAAAAATATCGAGAAAAATGCAAAAATTCCCAAAATTCACAAATCGCCAAAAATTTTAAATTTCGAAAAATTTCCGAAATTCGATAAAAAAAAGTAAATATCTTCAAAATAGTAAAAACTGTAAAATCGACAAAATCACAAAGCTCTCTAAATTAAGAAATCGACAAAACTGGAAAATTGTAAAATTTGTTGAATTAAAAATATCGAGAAATATGCAAAAATTCCCAAAAATTCAAAAATCGCCAAAAATTTTAAATTTCGAAAAATTTCCGAAATTCGATAAAAAAAAGTAAATTTTTTAAAAATGGTTAATACTGTATAATCGACGAAATCACAAAGCTCTCTAAATTATGAAATCGACAAAACTGGAAAATTGTAAAACTTGATGAATTAAAAATATCAAGGAAAATTCAAAAATTCCCAAAATTCAAAAATCGACAAAAATTTAAAATTTGGAAAAATTTTAAAAATTGATAAAAAAAAAAGAAGAAAAGAAAAGAAGTTCTTTAAATAAAAAAATCGACAAAATTGGAAAATTTTAAATATCGAGAAAATGCAAAAATTTCTGAAATTGTCAAATTTACAAAAATTAAAAATTTCGAAAAATTGCCAAAGTTTAGAAAAAAACAATTTTTTTTTTTTTCAAAATAGTCAAAAATATAAAATCAACAAAATCTCAAAGTTCTATAAATTCTAAAATCGTTAAAATTGGAAAATTAAAAAAGTTAGTTCAAAAAAAAATATCAAGAAAAATGCACTAATTTTTCCAAAATTCAAAAATCGACAAAAATTTTAAATTTCGGAAAATTTCCAAAATTTGAAAGACAATTTTTTTTTAAATTGTTAAAAGTGTAAAAACTCTAAAATCGCCAATTTCTCTAAATTAGGAAATCGACAAAATTGGAAAATTGTAAGATCTGTTGAAATTCAAAAATCGAGAAATACGCGAAAATTCCCAAAATTCAAAAGTCGACAAAAAATGTAAAATTTTGAAAAATTTCCGAAATTTAAATAAAAAAAAAATTTCTAAAAAATAGTTAAAACTGTAAAATCGACAAAATCACAAAGCTCTCTAAATTAAGAAGTCAACAAATTTGGTAAATTGTAAAATTGGTAGAATTAAAATAAAATTTTTTTTTAAAATAGTAAAAATTGTAAAATCTACAAAATTACATAATTCTATAATTAAGAAATCGAAAAAATTGGAAAATTTTAAGATTTGTTGAGTTAAAAATATCGAAAAAAATTCAAAAATTCCCAAAATTCAAAAATTGACAAAAATTTCAAATCTCGAAAAATTTCCAAAATTCGATAAAAAAGAAAAATTTTTCAAAATAGTAAAAACTGTAAAATCGGCAAAATCACAAGGCTCTCTAAATTAAGAGGTCAACAAAATTGGAAATTTGTTAAATTTGTTGTATTAAAGATATCAAGAAAAATTCAAAAATTAAAATTTTGAAAAATTTTCTAAATTTTATAATAAAAACAAAATTTTTTAAAAGTAGTAAAAACTGTAAAATCGACAAAATCACAAAGTTCTCTAAATTAAGAAACCGACAAAATTGGAAAATTGTAAAAAATTTTTAATTACAAATATCGAGACAAATGCATAAATTCCCAAAATTTAAAAATCGACAAAAATTTAAAATTTGGAAAAATTCCAAAATTTGATAAAAAAAAGAAGAAAAGAAAAGAAGTTCTTTAAATAAAGAAATCGACAAAATTGGAAAATTTTAAATATCGAGAAAATGCAAAAATTTCTGAAATTGAAAAATTCACAAAATTAAAAATTTCGGAAAATTGCCAAAATTTAGAAAAAAACAATTTTTTTTTTCAAAATAGTAAAAAATGTAAAATCAACTAAATCGCAAAGTTCTCTAAATTAAGAAATCGTCAAAATTGGAAAATTGAAAAATTTGTTGAAAAAAAAAATCAAGAAAAAATCAAAAAAGGTTCCAAAAATTCAAAAATCGACCAAAATTTTAAATTTCGGAAAATTTCCAAAATTCGAAAAACAATTTTTTTTTTTTAATTGTAAAAAGTGTAAAAACTGTAAAATAGCCAATTTATCTAAATTAGGAAATCGACAAAATTGGAAAATTGTAAGATCTGTTGAAATTCAAAAATCGAGAAATACGCGAAAATTCCCAAAACTCAAAAATCGACATAAATTATAAATTTCGAAAAATTTCCTAAATTTAAAAAAATAAGAAACTATTAAAAATTTCGAAAAATTTCCGAAATGAAATAAAAAAAAGTAAATTTCTTTAAAATAGTAAAAACTGTTAAATCGACAAATTCCAAAACTCCTTTAATAAAATAAATCGACAAAATTGGAAAATTTTAAAATTTGTTTAATTTCAAATATCGAGACAAATGCAAAAATTCCCGAAATTCAAAAATCGACAAAAATTAAAAATTTTGAAAAATTTTCGAAATTTGATAATAAAAGAAAAATTTTTAAAAGTAGTAAAAACTGTAAAATCGACAAAATCACCAAGCTCTCTAAATTAGGAAATCGACAAAACTGGAAAATTGTAAAATTTGTTGAATTAAAAATACCGAGAAATATGCAAAAATTCCCGAAATTCAAAAATCGACAAAAATTTCAAATTTTGAAAAATTTCCGAAATTCGATAAAAAAAGAAAAAATTTTCATATTAGTAAAAACTGTAAAATCGACAAAAAGACAAAGCTCTCTAAATTATGAAATCGACAAAACTAGAAAGTTGTAAAACTTGATGAATTAAAAATATCACGGAAAATTCAAAAATTCTCAAAATCAAAAATCTTCATAACTTATAAATTTCGAAAAATTTTCGAAATTTGATAATAAAAAGAAAATTTTTTAAAAGTAGTAAAAACTGTAAAATCGACAAAATCACCAAGCTCTCTAAATTAAGAAATCGAAAAAATTGAAAAATTTTAACATTTGTTGAACTAAAAATATCGAAAAAAAAACAAAAATTCCCAATATTCAAAAATCGACAAAAATTTAAAATTTCGAAAAATTTCCGAAATGCGATAAAAAAAGTAAAATTCTTCAAAATAGTAAAAACTGTAAAATCGACAAATTCACAAACTTCTTTAAAAAAATAAATCGACAAAATTGGAAAATTGTAAAATTTGTTTAATTACAAGTATCAAGACAAATGGAAAAATTCCCGAAATTCAAAAATCGACAAAAATTAAAAATTTTGAAAAATTTTTGAAATTTGATAATGAAAGGAAAATTATTAAGAAATAGTAAAAACTGTTAAATCTACAAAACCACAAAATTCTCCAAATTAAGAAATCCACAAAATTGGAAAATTTTAAATATTGTTGAATTAAAAATATCGAGAAAAATTCAAAAATTCCAAAAAATTCAAAAATCGACAAAAATTTCAAATTTTGAAAACATTTCCGAAATTCGGTAGCAAAAGTAAAAATTTTCAAAATAATAATAACTGTAAAATCGACAAAATCACAAAGCTCTCTAAATTAAGAGATCGATAAATTTGTAAAATTTGTTTAATTACGAGACAAATGGAAAAATTCTCAAAATTCAAAAATCGACATAAATTCAAAATTTCGAAAAAATTTCCGAAATTTTATAATAAAAATAAAATTTTTTAAAATAGAAAAAACTGTAAAATCTACAAAATCACATAATTCTATAATTAAGAAATCGAAAAAATTGGAAAATTTTAACATTTGTTGAATTAAAAATATCTAGAAAAATGCAAAAATTCCAAAAAATTCGAAAATCGACAAAAAATTTAAAATTTCGAATAATTTTCGAAATTAAAAAAAAAAAAAAAATTTCTACAAAATAACATAAACTGTAAAATCGACAAATTCACAAACTTCTTTAAAAAATAAATCGACAAAATTGGAAAATTGTAAAATTTGTTGAATTAAAAATATCGAGAAAAATGCAAAAATTCCCAAATATTCAAAAATCGACAAAAAATTTAAAATTTCAAAAAAATTTCCGAAATTCGGTAAAAAAAGTAAAAAAACTTTCAAAATAATAATAACTGTGAAATCGACAAAATCACAAGGCTCTCTAAATTAAGAGATCGATAAAATTGGAAAATTGTAAAATTTGTTGAATTAAAAATATCGAGAGAAATGCAAAAATGCCAAAAATTCAAAAATCGACATAAATTCAAAATTTCGAAAAATTTCCGAAATTTTATAATAAAAATAAAATTTTTTAAAATAGTAAAAACTGTAAAATCTACAAAATCACATAATTCTATAATTAAGAAATCGAATATATTGGAAAATTTTAACATTTGTTGAATTAAAAATATCGAAAAAAAAAAAAAAAATTCCCAAAATTCAAAAATCGACAAAAATTTAAAATTTCGAAAAATTTCCGAATTTCGATAAAAAAAAGTAAATTTCTTCAAAATAGTAAAAGCTGTAAAATCGACAAATTCACAAACTTCTTTAAAAATTTAAATCGAAAAAATTGTAAAATTGTAAAATTTGTTTATTTACAAATATCAAGACAAATGCAAAAATTCCCGAAATTCAAAAATCGACAAAAATTTCAAAAGTTGAAAAATTTCCGAAATTCGATAAAAAAAGAAAAAATTTTCATAATAGTAAAAACTGTAAAATCGACAAAATCACAAAGCTCTCTAAATTAAGAAATCTTCAAAACTGGAAAATTGTAAAATTTTTTGAATTAAAAATATCAAGGAAAATTCAAGAATTCCCAAAATTAAAAAATCGACAAAAATTAAAAATTTTGAAAAATTTCCGAAATTTGATAAAAAAGAAAATTTTTTAAAAATAATTAATACTATAAAATCGACAAAATCACAGAGCTCTCTAAATTAAGAAGTCAACAGAAATGGAAAATTGTAAAATTTGTTGAATTAAAAATATCGAAAAAAAATGCAAAAATTCCCAAAAATTCAAAAATCGACATAAATTAAAAATTTCGAAAAATTTCCGAAATTTTGTAATAAAAATAAAATTTTTTAAAAAAGTAAAAATTGTAAAATCTACAAAATCACATAATTCTATAATTAAGAAATCGAAAAAATTGGAAAATTTTAACATTTGTTGAATTAAAAATATCGAGAAAAATGCAAAAATCCCCGAAATTCAAAAATCGACAAAAATTAAAAATTTTGAAAAATTTTCGAATTTTGATAATAAAAAGAAAATTTTTTAAAAGTAGTAAAAACTGTAAAATCGACAAAATCACAAAGCTCTCTAAATTAAGAAGTCAACAAAATTGGAAAATTGTAAAATTTGTTGAATTAAAAATATCAAGGAAAATTCAAAAATTCCCAAAATTCAAAAATCGACAAAAAATTTATAATTTTGAAAAATTTAAGAAATTTGAAAAGAAAAAAAATTTTTTTCCAAAATAGTAAAAACTGTAAAATCAAATCAAAACAATCAAATCAAAATCACAAAGCTCTCTAAATTAAGAGATCGATAAAATTGGAAAATTGTAAAATTTTTTGAATTAAAAATATCGAGAAAAATGCAAAATTTCCCAAAAATTCAAAAATCGACAAAAATTTCAAATCTCGAAAAATTTTCGAAATTCGATAAAAAAGAAAAATTTTTCAAAATAGTAAAAACTGTAAAGTCGGCAAAATCACAAAGCTCTCTAAATTAAGAAGTAAAGTTATCGCGTAAAATGCAAAAGTTCCCAAAAATTCAAAAATGGACAAAAAATTAAAAATTCGAAAAATTTCCGAAATTTTATAATAGAAATAAATATTTTTTTAAAATATTAAAAACTGTAAAATCTACAAAATCACATAAATCTATAATTAAGAAATCGAAATAATTGGAAAATTTTAAGATTTGTTGAATTAAAAATATCGAAAAAATGCAAAAATTTCCAAAATTCAAAAATCGACAAAAAATTTATAATTTTGAAAAATTGCCGAAATTTAAAAAAAAAAAAATTTTTTCCAAAATAAGAAAAACTGTAAAATCGACAAATTCACAAACTTCTTTAAAAAAACAATTCGACAAAATTGGAAAATTGTAAAATTTGTTTAATTACAAATATCGAGACAAATGCAAAAATCCCCGAAATTCAAAAATCGACAAAAATTAAAAATTTTGAAAAATTTTCGAAATTTATATTAAAAACAAAATTTTTTAAAAGTAGTAAAATCTGAAAAAATCGACAAAATCACAAAGCTCTCTAAATTAAGAAATCGACAAAACTGGAAAATTGTAAAATTTGTTGAATTAAAAATATCGAGAAAAATGCAAAAATTCCTAAAAATTCAAAAATATTCAAAAAATTTCAAATTTTGAAAAATTTCCGAAATTCGATAAAAAAAGAAAAAAGTTTCATTATAGTAAAAACTGTAAATCGACAAAATCACAAAGCTCTCTAAATTAAGAAATCGACAAAACTGGAAAATTGTAAAATTTGTTGAATTAAAAATATCAAGGAAAATGCAAAAATTCCTATAAATTCAAAAATCGACAAAAAATTTAAAATTTTGAAAAAGTTCCGAAATTTACAAAAATAGAAAATTTTCAAAATAGTAAAAACTGTAAAATCGAGAAAATCACAAAGCTCTCTAAATTAAGAAATCGATAAAATTGGAAAATTGAAAATTTGTTGAATTAAAAATATCGAGAAAAATGCAAAAATTCCCAAAACTCACAAATCGACAAAAATGTAAAATTTCGAAAAATTTCCGAAATTCGATAAAAAAAAGTAAAATTTCTTCAAAATAGTAAAAACTGTAAAATCGACAAATTCACAAACTTCTTTAAAAAAATAAATTGAAAAAATTGAAAAATTTTAAGATTTGTTGAATTAAAAATATCGAAAAATATGCAAAAATTCTCAAAATTCAAAAATCGACAAAAATTTAAAATTTCGAAAAATTTCCGAAGTTCGATAAAAAAAAGTAAATTTCTTCAAAATAGTAAAAACAGTAAAATCGACAAATTCACAAACTTCTTTAAAAAAATAAATCGACAAAATTTGAAAATTGTAAAATTTGATTAATTACAAATGTCAAGACAAACGCAAAAATTCCGAAAATTCAAAAATCGACAAAAATTTAAAATTTTGAAAAATGTTTGAAATTTTATAATAAAAGAAAAATTATTTAAAAATAGTAAAAACTGTAAAATCGACAAAATCACAAAGCTCTCCAAATTAAGAAATCGACAAAATTGGAAAATTGTAAAATATTGTTGAACTAAAAATATCGAGAAAAATGCAAAAATTCCTAAAAATTCAAAAATCGACAAAAAATTTAAAATTTGAAAAAATTTCAGAAATTCGGTAACAAAAAGTAAAAATTTTCAAAATAATAAAAACTGTAAAATCGACAAAATCACAAAGCTCTCTTAACTAAAGAAATCTACAAAACTGGAAAATTGTAAAATTTGTTGAATTAAAAATATCAAGGAAAATTCAAAAATTCCCAAAATTCAAAAATCGACAAAAAATTTATAATTTTGAAAAATTTCCGAAATTTTATTAAAAAAAAAATTTTTTTTCAAAATAGTAAAAACTGTAAAATCGACAAAATCGACAAAATCACAAAAGCTCTCTAAATGAAGAGGTCAACAAAATTGGAAAATTGTAAAATTTGTTGAATTAAAAATATCAAGGAAAATTCAAAAAATTCCCAAAATTCAAAAATCGACCAAAAATTTATAATTTTGAAAAATTTCCGAAATTTTATAAAAAAAAATTTTTTTCAAAATAGTAAAAACTGTAAAATCAACAAAATTACAAAGCTCTCTCAATTAAGAAGTCAACAAAATTGGAAAATTGTAAAATTTGTGGAGTTAAAAATATCGAGTAAAATGCAAAAGTTCCCAAAAATTGAAAAATCGACATATATCAAAAAATTCGAAAAATTTTCGAAATTTTATAATATAAATAAATTTATTTTTAAAATATTAAAAACTGTAAAATCTACAAAATCACATAATTCTATAATTAAGAAATCGAAAAAATTGGAAAATTTTAAGATTTGCTGAATTAAAAATATCGAAAAAAAAAAACAAAAATTCCCAAAATTCAAAAATCGACAAAAAATTAAAATTTCGAAAAATTTCCGAAATTCGAAAAAAAAGTAAATTTCTTCAAAATAGTAAAAACTTTAAAATCGACAAATTCACAAACTTCTTTAAAAAAATAAATCGACAAAATTGGAAAATTTTAAAATTTGTTTAAATACAAATATCGAGACAAATGCAAAAATCCCCGAAATTCAAAAACCGACAAAAATTAAAAATTTTCGAAATTTGATAATAAAAAGAAAATTTTTTAAAAGTAGTAAAAACTGTAAAATCGACAAAATCACAAAGCTCTCTAAATTAAGAAATCGACAAAACTGGAAAATTGTAAAATTTGTTGAATTAAAAATATCGAGACAAATGCAAAAATTCCCAAAAATTCAAAAATATTAAAAAATTTCAAATTTTGAAAAATTTCCAAAATTCGATAAAAAAAGAAAAAAGTTGCATTATAGTAAAAACTGTAAATCGACAAAATCACAAAGCTCTCTTAATTAAGAAATCTACAAAACTGGAAAATTGTAAAATTTGTTGAATTAAAAATATCAAGGAAAATTCAAAAATTCCCAAAATTAAAAAATCGACAAAAATTTTAAATTTCGAAAAATTTCCGAAATTCGATAAATAAAGTAAATTTCTTCAAAATACTAAAAACTGTAAAATCGACAAATTCACAAACTTCTTTAAACAAATAAATCGAAAAAATTGAAAAATTTTAAGATTTGTTGAATTAAAAATATCGAAAAATATGCAAAAATTCTCAAAATTCAAAAATCGACAAAAATTTAAAATTTCGAAAAATTTCCAAAGTTCGATAAAAAAAGTAAATTTCTTCAAAATAGTAAAAACAGTAAAATCGACAAATTCACAAACTTCTTTAAAAAAAATAAATCCCGAAATTCAAAAATCGACAAAAATCAAAAATTTTTAAAAATTTTTGAAATTTGATAATAAAAGAAAAATTATTTAAAAATAGTAAAAACTGTAAAATCTACAAAATCACAAAATTCTCCAAATTAAGAAATCTACAAAATTGGAAAATTGTAAATATTGTTGAACTAAAAATATCGAGAAAAATTCAAAAATTCCAAAAATTCAAAAATCGACAAAAATTTCAAATTCTGAAAAAATTTCCGAAATTCGGTAAAAAAAGTAAAAATTTTCAAAATAATAATAACTGTAGAATCGACAAAATCACAAAGCTCTCTAAATTAAGAAGTCAACAAATTTGGAAAATTGTAAAATATGTTGAATCAAAAATATCAAGGAAAATTCAAAAATTCCCAAAATTCAAAAATCGACAAAAAATTTATAATTTTGAAAAATTTCCGAAATTTTATAAAAAATTTTTTTTTTCAAAATAGTAAAAACTTTAAAATCGACAAAATCGACAAAATCACAAAAGCTCTCTAAATGAAGAGGTCAACAAAATTGGAAAATTGTAAAATTTGTTGAATTAAAAATATCAAGGAATATTCAAAAATTCCCAAAATTCAAAAATCGACAAAAAAATTTGTGGAGTTAAAAATATCGAGTAAAATGCAAAAGTTCCCAAAAATTGAAAAATCGACATATATCAAAAAATTCGAAAAATTTTCGAAATTTTATAATATAAATAAATTTATTTTTAAAATATTAAAAACTGTAAAATCTACAAAATCACATAATTCTATAATTAAGAAATCGAAAAAATTGGAAAATTTTAAGATTTGCTGAATTAAAAATATCGAAAAAAAAAAACAAAAATTCCCAAAATTCAAAAATCGACAAAAAATTAAAATTTCGAAAAATTTCCGAAATTCGAAAAAAAGTAAATTTCTTCAAAATAGTAAAAACTTTAAAATCGACAAATTCACAAACTTCTTTAAAAAAATAAATCGACAAAATTGGAAAATTTTAAAATTTGTTTAATTACAAATATCGAGACAAATGCAAAAATCCCCGAAATTCAAAAACCGACAAAAATTAAAAATTTTCGAAATTTGATAATAAAAAGAAAATTTTTTAAAAGTAGTAAAAACTGTAAAATCGACAAAATCACAAAGCTCTCTAAATTAAGAAATCGACAAAACTGGAAAATTGTAAAATTTGTTGAATTAAAAATATCGAGACAAATGCAAAAATTCCCAAAAATTCAAAAATATTAAAAAATTTCAAATTTTGAAAAATTTCCAAAATTCGATAAAAAAAGAAAAAAGTTGCATTATAGTAAAAACTGTAAATCGACAAAATCATAAAGCTCTCTTAATTAAGAAATCTACAAAACTGGAAAACTGTAAAATTTGTTGAATTAAAAATATCAAGGAAAATTCAAAAATTCCCAAAATTAAAAAATCGACAAAAATTTTAAATTTCGAAAAATTTCCGAAATTCGATAAAAAAAGTAAATTTCTTCAAAATACTAAAAACTGTAAAATCGACAAATTCACAAACTTCTTTAAACAAATAAATCGAAAAAATTGAAAAATTTTAAGATTTGTTGAATTAAAAATATCGAAAAATATGCAAAAATTCTCAAAATTCAAAAATCGACAAAAATTTAAAATTTCGAAAAATTTCCAAAGTTCGATAAAAAAAGTAAATTTCTTCAAAATAGTAAAAACAGTAAAATCGACAAATTCACAAACTTCTTTAAAAAAAATAAATCCCGAAATTCAAAAATCGACAAAAATCAAAAATTTTAAAAAATTTTTGAAATTTGATAATAAAAGAAAAATTATTTAAAAATAGTAAAAACTGTAAAATCTACAAAATCACAAAATTCTCCAAATTAAGAAATCTACAAAATTGGAAAATTGTAAATATTGTTGAACTAAAAATATCGAGAAAAATTCAAAAATTCAAAAATCGACAAAAATTTCAAATTTTGAAAAAATTTCCGAAATTCGGTAAAAAAAGTAAAAATTTTCAAAATAATAATAACTGTAGAATCGACAAAATCACAAAGCTCTCTAAATTAAGAAGTCAACAAATTTGGAAAATTGTAAAATATGTTGAATTAAAAATATCAAGGAAAATTCAAAAATTCCCAAAATTCAAAAATCGACAAAAAATTTATAATTTTGAAAAATTTCCGAAATTTTATAAAAATTTTTTTTTTTCAAAATAGTAAAAACTTTAAAATCGACAAAATCACAAAGCTCTCTAAATGAAGAGGTCAACAAAATTGGAAAATTGTAAAATTTGTTGAATTAAAAATATCAAGGAAAATTCAAAAATTCCCAAAATTCAAAAATCGACAAAAATTTCAAATTTTGAAAAAATTTCCGAAATTCGGTAAAAAAGTAAAAATTTTCAAAATAAAAATAAC
>JAWNOW010000086.1:0-42267 GCA_035045625.1 Drosophila formosana | reverse complement strand
CTTCAAGTGTGATTTAATTTCCATTAAATAGTTGAACAATTCCTCGTTTGGTTGCAAAAATAAATTGATTATGCTTCGCCATTCCCTGCATTCCCTACGCAGATCAGGTTTATTTTAAAAGTTGGATGCCACGCCCCTTCGCCCACAATAAGCATTAATCTAGAAAAAGTCAAGTTTTTTTTTATGTAAATCGCGTATTACTCTAAAAGTTCTTGGTGTAATGATGTGTAATTTGGTAGCCCATCTGCGCTTGACACTCTTAATATACCATGTAATTTTGGTACAAATCGGATAAGTAGAACAATAGTTATTCGTTAAATTATTTATCAAAATTTTTGTGCCCAGTACATATGGACGTATTAAGTGTGTGAATGACCTAGTGATATCAAATTTGGTGACAGTATTCGTGTAGGTCTTACGCAGATCAGGTTTGTTTTAGATTTTTGCCACGCCCCTTTCCGCCCCCAAAAACTGTAAAAGCCGTAATAATAGACCTAGAGCATTGCATTTTGGTATGCATAATAATAATTATATTCTCAATGACTCCTGTGAATTTGGTTGAGATCGAAAACATGAAAAACATGGAAGTTATTAAAGAATCAATTTTATATGCAAAATTCAGTTGCAGCTGCTCGAGCTTTGTTTGTTTAGTTGAGAGTGACCATGTCGGTATTTAATGGATTTAAAAAAAAGATCTATATACAAAAATACAAGTTTAAGTATATTCGGTGGTATATTTTTTGTTAAAATATCATTCAAACTTTTTGTTTTCTCTCGAAATAAGTTGCGGGTATCATACGGTCGAGAACTCTCGACTGTAGCTTTCTTACTTGTTTTATGTAAGTTGCGTATAACTCCAAAGGTTCTTTGTGTAATGTTGTGTAATTTGGTAGACCATCTGTGCTTGACACTCTTAATATACCCTGTAATTTTGGTACAAATTGGTTAAGTGGAAAGAAAGTGAAAAGATATTCGTTGAATTATTTAACAAAATTGTTGAGAAATGTGGTCAATGCATATGAAGGTTTTTTTTTTTTTTTTTTTTTGATGGACGTTGATGTACATTGTATGCACATTCAAGTGGCCCAAGCGATACCAAGCCAATGCTTGTTACGCGCGGATCCCAATAAGCCCTCCTCCCGCCCAACCGACCGAGACGCCGATAGCATAAGATAGAAATACAGGATCGGACATAAGAAATAAACGGGTGGAACGGAAAAGTTTAGTCGTGATATTAATTCTGAAGAATCAATATCACCATTAATAAGATTAAAAATAAATAAAATGCCAAGCATTATTCTACGGTTAGCTAAAGAAGGTAGGTTAATTAAAAGAAGTCTACTACTATATGACGGCAATCTCACTTCAGCATTCCAGTTCAAGCCACGCAAAGCAAATAAGCGAACCTGTTTTTGAACAGATTCAATGCGATCCTGGTGCACAGAATATTGTGGAGACCATACGTACGAACCATATTCCAGAATCGGACGAACAAGTGATGTATAAAGGATCTTAGTAATATAAGGGTCATCAAATTCCTTTGACCACCTCTTAATGAAACCGAGTACAGACATAGCTTTATTGACCGTTCTAGAAATGTGGTCTGAAAATTTAAGTTTATGATCTAAGAGAATACCTAGATCATCAACAGCAGTAATTCTTTTTAGATCGTTACCGTTCAGTAAGTAAGAGGCCAAATGTGGATTAACTCTATAGAAGGACATGACAACACATTTAGAAAAGTTTAAATTTAACAAGTTCACTTTGCACCATGACTGGAAAGAGTCAAGATCTCTCTGCAACTTGATATGGCATGGCCAATCCCTGTACTGCAGGCATATTTTAACATCATCTGTACGCGAGATTGTGTCAAAACAGTAGGTAGATCATTTATGAACAATGTGAAAAGTAAGGGCCCGAAATGGCTACCTTGGGGAACTCCAGAGGTAACTCGGAATGTATTAGAAAGGAAATTATTAAAAGAAACTTTTTGCGTTTTTTGGCTGAGATAGCTTGAAATCCAGAAAATCAAATTATTGGGAAATCCAATTAAGTCAAGCTGAGTCAAAGGCTATACTAAAATCGGTATAGATGACGTCAGTTTGTTCGTTTTTAAGGTAACCCTGGTTAACAAACGAAGAATGCTCAAGAAGATTAGTAACAGTGGATCTATGTTTCACAAACCCATGGGAAATAATAGAACTACATAAGTGTTGTAAATGACTTGTTAATATCTTCTCAAAAACTTTTGGTATAGCAGACAATTTACATATCCTTCTATAGTTTTTGGCGTCAGACTTACTTCCCTTCTTATGGAGAGGACTAATGGAAGACTCCTTCCATAATGAGGGATAAGTCGATGACTCAAGTGATAACTCAAATAATTTCAGCAACGTACACAGCCAGGAACTCCATCCGGACCGGGCGAAAACACCGGCTTAACCATTTGAAGATATCGAGTCAGAGACTCCTCACTCATTAAGGGACTGAAGATACAATTCGACCGAGACAGGCTGTAAGGATAGACCGCGTTAGAGTAGGAGGAAGAAGAATAAGTAGTTTGGAAAAAAAGAAGCAAATAGATCAGCGATCGCCTGACCTGAATTTGCGTTCGAATTTTCGTAAGATAGACAAGGAGGATAAGAGGAAGACTTACGCTTAGTGTTTACAAAATTAAAAAACTTTCTTGGGTTTTCAGAAAAGCTAACCCGACAGCGAGCTAAGTAATTTTTATAACACCCAGCGTTAAGCTCGATAAAATTAGACCGAGCAATTATATACTGCGAAAAAGTTAAGGTAGAGCCTGAAATTTTAAACTTTTTGTATAGACATAGCTTTATTGACCGTTTTAGAAAGGTGGTCTGAAAATTTAAGTTTATGATCTAAGAGAATACCTAGATCATCAACAGCAGTAATTCTTTTTAGATTGTAACGACGTTTTCCAGCCGGAGTCTGCGTCTTAGTCTACCAAGACCAGTTACAGAAATATTTATTTCTGGAAACATTACTGGTCAATGAGCGAAGCCATAGCAAAAGTTCGGCAACAAAATACTAATAACTCGTGCAGGCTAGAGTGACCACAAGGAGCGGAAAGAGAGAGTTCTCGAAGCCCGATGCACTCCCGCTGTCCACCCCTTGGACCACTAGTTTCGGAGAGTGGCTACCATGTACTCGGTAGCGATGACTTTCAAAGGATAAACGCGCACACGAGAGAGGGTAAAACCCGTCTTCTAGGATGCGGAATTTCCTTTGGAGGCCATTGAAGCCGAGGGGTGGTGGCGATCGGCTCGACTTCGGTTATACTGGGCGACTCACAAGTGAGAGAGTGAAACTCGTCAGCACTTGTGGAATCGCATCCCATGATAACCGAAGTTGATACCTCCTTCTTGGCGTCCGGGCATAGCAAAATCGTTAGAGGTGGAGGGGTAAAACCCGCTGACACCTCGTCGTGATACTCTGAACCCGCGCCAAGCCGACCTTATCCCCACTCCGATAGCCCTGCCCGTTTCCCCTTAACCGCCCAACAATAAAAACAGATTTCTATGACATTTTATTTATTGGCGTGCGCCCCAAACGCTCCGCGAGAGGATGTGGGCAACACATGACGAATAGATAGGTTAGTGTTTAGCTACAATCGCGCTTACCAGAAACCTCGTGTCTTGGTTTTGACCACTGCGTCGTTGCTGGCACTGGTCGTCGTTGCTGGTTAGGGCAACTGCTGTGACGGCACACCTGTCACGGATGCGCTATTGCTGGCTGCTGCTGTGGCACGGCTGCTGTGACGGCACTCCTGTCCGGGATGCGCTGTTGCCGGGCGTTGCTGTGGCACTCTTGCTGGCTGGATGCTGCTACTGCTGTGGCACTGGCACAGCTGTGCTTGTTGTTGCGGCGGCACCGGCGCGGCGCTACTGTTGTTGCTACGGCACTGGCGGGGCTGCGCTGTTGCTGCGGCGGGTGTCGGTGCACTTCTCTCTCGTGTTGTCCCTCGTTGTCCGTTTCGGTCTCGGTGTCGTCTTCGTGGTAATTCTTTTTTCCTTCCTGATTCCTTCTCTCTCCGCACGTGCTCGTCAAATTTTTCACCTCTTCGTTTTCTCGTGGTGTGCCTTTTTTTCCGATAACGATCGTGGTCAACGATAATTCATCGTTTCCATTTAATATATACCAGCACCAGCAGTATCTGGTATATATTGAGTGCCGCTAAATAGTGTTGATCAACGTGACCGCTGCTAATATATTTATTCGATAATAAATTATCGGCGGGTAGCCGATAATTCACTAGTTTTGGCCTTTGTTGGTTTTCCTTCTCTGTTCTGGTTTGTTTTTGTTTTGGTCGCCTCCGGCCCATAGATTCAGGCCTGCCTCCTCCTCGACCATGTGGGCCAGCACCTCGCACAGCGAGTCGGGCTCGTCTGGTGTAGGGGATGGTGAGCGTGGTATGGTGGCCAGGCTGTCGTCCGAGGCATAGGGACTGTCTGTCAGCTCCCTCTGGTGGTGTGGTCGCCGGGGGTACCGTCCAGAATGGCCGCTCCGGTCCCCGAGGACTATCCCCTCTGGTTCAGCGGCGTCCATTGCTCTGGAGTTGCTGTGGAGATTTTGGGGAGAATTTGTTAGGGTTTTTTCGAGAGGGACGGATAACGTTGAATTTTGGACGTCACATTGGGGACTACTGGGATTAGTGCCTGACGTGATCTCGCTGTGGTCCGGTTTGAGATCTGCCAAACTGGCCACGCGTCGTTGGGCCGAGCCTACCCGTTGCAATCGAACGATATTTGCCGATACAAATTTGCGCACGACGTACGGTCCGTCAAATTTCGGCGCCAATTTGGCGGCGAAACCCTCAGCCGCGTTCGAGAGGACGTGGTGTTTCACCAGGACCAGGCTTTCTAATTCCTGCCGCCATTGTCGACGTCGGAGATTGTAGTTCCGGGCCTGGTCTAGGGTTGCTCGTTGGGCGTTCTCTTTCACTATTTTAAATATTTCGAGCAACCTGTTGGCTCGGTCTTGCGGAGTTTCCTGTCCCTCGATGTGAAGGGCAATCATCGTCTTGATGGTTCTATTGGCCCTTTCGGTGGGATTCTGTTGTGGACTGTAGGGGGCCGTGTGCTGTAGATCAATCCCTGCTGACTGGCAGAATGTCCTGAAGGATCTGCTGGTGAATTGTGTCCCGTTATCGCACACGAAACGCCGAGGTGTACCAAACCGACTGAGGATGTTTTGTCGAAATGCCCGTTCCAAGTGTGCCGTAGTAGCCCTCCGTAATGGGACAAGTTCCACCCATTTACTAAACGCATCGAAAAAAACCAGAAGCATGGTGTTTCCGTGCTTCGAACGTGGCAAAGGTCCCACGAAGTCTGCGCATAGAGTGTCGAAGGGTTCTTCCACTTGTCTCGTCAGCATCCTCCCGGAGGGTTTCATCTGGCTGGTCTTAAATCGTTGGCACTTCTCGCACCTTATAACATAGCGGGCCACATCCCGATATAGGCCTGGCCAGTGGTACCGTAGGTTGATTCTGGCCAGGGTCTTCCTGATTCCAAGATGTCCTGCGGTGGGATGGTCGTGGCACTCGGCTAAAACCCGCGGTCGAAACTCGTATGCTACGCATAGTTTCCAGGGAGTGTCATCTTCTTCGTCCGGTCGGCGGCCATGGTGTCTGTATACCTAGGGCTTCGCGTATGCGTTGGACTAGGCGTTTCATCCAGCTGCACTTTGAGGGTTCGGTGGTGATCCGTAGGGCGGCCTCCAAAGGTTGTCGGGATAATGCGTCTGCCACGACGTTTTGGTTTCCTTTGCGGTAGTGGACGTCAAACTGGTACTGCTGTAGTTCCAGAGCCCAGCGCGCTATTCGACCCGTGGGATTTTCAATGCTGTTAAGCCACTTGAGCGCTAAGTGGTCGGTGATGACGTCAAATCGGTACCCTTCCAGGTAGCACCGCAGCTTGCGAATAGCCCAAACGATGGCTAGACACTCCTTTTCCGTAGCCGAGTAGTTCTCCTCTGCCTTGACTAGTCTTCGGCTGACATAGGCGACCACCCGTTCTGCTCCTTGGTGCTGTTGGGTCAGTACTGCCCCCAAGCCGAAGTCGCTCGCATCCGTCTGGAGGCCGAACTTTTCTTCGAAGTCTGGGCAAGCGAGTAGTGGGGCTTCGGTGAGTCGCGTTTTCAGCTCCTCAAACGCCTCCTGTTGTTCCTTTCCCCACGTCCATTTTTGGCCCTTTTTCAACAACGTTGACATGGGTTGGACGATGGCTGCGAAGTTCGGAACGAACCGTCGGTACCATGAAGCAATTCCCAAGCAACGGCGTAACTCGCGACACGTTGTGGGAGCCTGCAGTTTCCGGACCGCCACTACCTTCTCTGGGTCAGTGTGAATTCCTTTGTCGCTTATCAGATGTCCTAAATATACCAAACTCCATTGGAAGAACTTGCACTTCCCTTGGTTCAGCCGGAGATTGGCTTGCGCAACCTTCGGAACACCTCGCCCAAGTTCTTCACATGGTCTTCTAAGGTGTTCCTGCTGACTATGATATCGTCCAAGTAGGCAAATGCAAAGGGTTCCATCTCGTTGAAATGTAGCGGGTGCTGAATGGAGCCCAAACGGCATGACTTTCCAGTGGTACAGGCCCCGACCGGGCACGGTGAAGGCGGTATACTCCCGACTATTTTTAGCCATGGGGATATGCCAGTACCCACTTTTCAGGTCCAGCGTCGAAATATATCGTGCGTTGCGTAGTCGCTCCAGGATGTGGTGGATCCGTGGTAGTGGAAAGGCGTCCGGGACGGAGTTTGCATTGAGTTGCCGGTAGTCAATGCACATCCGGACGTCTCCTGTCTTCTTTCCCAATAGCACTATAGGAGCACTGTATGGACTCTTCGAGGGTTCGATGCAATTGTTCTTGAGCAGTTCGTCCACTTGTTCATCAATGATCCGTTGCATGGCTGGGTTCTTGGGATAGTAACGTTTCTTGATGGGCTGGTCCGTTTTGATATTTATCACGTGCTCCGCGATATGCGATACCCCGTGCTCCAGGAACTGTTTGACCCATGGTTCCAACTTCTCTTTTTCCTCGGACGGGGGCTCGGCTTCTCCTATGTCATCCTCCACCTCGTTGACATGTAGCTCTTGTTCCGGGGGTGCAGCTGAACCCGACTTGGTGACCTCGGGTATCTTCATCGGTTGTCCTTCGTCTGCTCTGCTCGTGGGTTTCGGTGTAACAGCTGTCTCCTCGTTCGTCGTTTCCTCGTTGCTACCGCTCGTTGTTCCTTCGTTGCTACTGCTCGATGTTCCTTCGTCGTCGTTACTCTTCGTCCCTCCGTTTTTGCCGCTTGCTGTTACCCCATCACCATGATCATCTAGGTCCCCTTTATTACCCTCGTTTGTTGCCACTTCGCCGTCACTCCTCATTGTTTCTTTGCTGCTGTTCGTTGTTGCTCCGCCTTCGTTACTCGCTGTTCCTCTATCGTCATTCGCTGCTTCCGTCTTGTCGGCCTTGCTTCCGCTCGTCGCGTCTCCTTCACCGGGATGATAATCCTGACTCGCCCTGTAGGCGCGGATTGGGAGTTGGCGCGCTTCCGCTAGTTTGGCTGAACTTAATTCCAAAGCCTCGGTGCCGTAATGCAGGGTGGCTTGGATAGCGCAGAGGAAGTCGATTCCGAGGATGACATCATCCACCACCGTGGGTAATACCAGGAACGGCAGGAAGGCGTGACTCGTCCCGAGCTGTACTACTGCGACCAGGGATTGCGATACCGTGGCCCCGCTTCCGTTGGCCATGCTGACCCGTGCCTGGATGTTGCGGAGCTTCGGGTTGTGGAGTTGGTGAACCGCCCGTTCACTAATGAAGCTCCTCGTGGCTCCCGTGTCGATGGTGGCCTGCCTGTCCTGGCCATCTATTTGGATATTGGTCACAATCCAAACAGGAGCTTTGATTCCCGGACTGGTTGTTGCCGGATCCCACCTGGTCCTGGGGCAGATGGGGCCGGTGGCCGTTTCCCGATGTCAGCCTGCAACATTCGGTCGTCCGGATCCCACGCTTCCCACACTGCCAACAGAAATATACTCTTCGCCCGTTGCAGTCACGAGCCATGTGTCCGACTTCTGCGCACCTCCTGCAGGCACGCTTCACATCGATGGCTGGTCCGTTTTCTGGCCTGTGGCTCCGTGGGTCGTTCGGGTCTTCCCTTGGTCCAACTGGGTTGTCCCGGAAGGGGTTTCTGTGTCGAGGTGGGGGTGCTGCTTCGTTCCGGGTGCTTATGGTGGCCAGAGTCTGCGGAGGTCCTGCTTGTTCTCGGACGCACAAACTCCAAATTTGTTGCCAGCTGGGTGAGCTGTGCCAGCGATGTCGCCTCGTGCCTCCTTATGTACAGCTGGTACTCCGGCATTAGATTTTCATATACCCTCTCCAGCTCTTGCTCCTCTGTGAAGCTCGCCATGAGGAGACGCAGCTCCACCAAGTAGCGCTTGAAGGGTTCCCCAGCTCGTTGTTGCCTAGCTCGGATCTGGTCCTCCAACCTCTGGAAGTATCTGGGGGGCAGGAAGAACTCCAGGAACTCCCGCTTGAAGTATGTCCATGTCGACCCCTGTAGTCGACTCACGCGGTATCAGTCACTGGCACTTCCTGTCAGTAGTTCCGACACGGCGGGGGTGAGCTGGCTCAACTCCATCTGGTGGGCCGTTGCACGCTCCTCCACCCGCTCGATGAAACTCAGCGGGTCCGTTTGTCCATCGAACGATATGCCCCATCGGTGGACCTTCTCTGCTACCGACCGGCCCTGGGGTTCGGTTCGGAACACACTGGGCCTCACCGGGGACTGGTTTCGGCTTCCTCGCGAGATGTCCAGTGGTGTCTCTCCAGGCCGGGTCACCACCACCCGTGGAAGAGGAGTGTGTGCCGCTACTGGACTCGGGCGTCGCACCGTGGCCACCGGTGAAGCGGTTCGCGATGTCTTCGCTTCACTGCCGCTTGGTTCATTAGCGTATTGTGCGGCCAGTTCCTCCATCCTTCTTGTTGTTTGCTCGTTGTGGTCGCCTCGGGAGATATGGAGTGCTAACCGGCTTCGTAGGTCGGACACGTTGCCCTCGGTTTCTAGTCCAAACTCCGTGGCCATAGCCACGAACTCGTCCTTGCGGCGGTAGTAAACCCAGCTTACGCTTACCATCGTGGCTTTTGTACCTGACTGGACTGACTGGGTTCGTTGTATTTCTGCGGTTGTTGAGTTTTGCTCCCGTTGGGTTTAGCTTGATGCCTGGACCCGGACTATTGTTGTACTTTGCGGAGGATTGAGCTTTGCTTGCGATGCGTCCAACTTGGTGGTTGGACCCTGACTATTGTTGTACTTTGCTTCGAAGGCTTATCACTGTTCGCGATGTGTTCACCTCGAAGGCTGGTGCTTGACTGTCCTCCTACTGGCAAGCAGCTCGCATTATATACTATTTCCGCGAGCGGCCATTTTGTGTTTTTGGGCGCGGGGCTGCCATTTTCTCCCCTAGCGCGTTATGGCTTTGCCCACACGACTCGCAACAACTGTTTTATGCTGCCGAGTGTGAGGGCGGGGCCTTAACGCGCACGTGGCACGATCGCTGGGCCGCTCTATTGCACCACCCAGACGATACGTCTCCCGCTCCTGACTTGCCGCTCGACGCGACACCTGGGCCGCGTGTAGCACCACCCGCCGTTGTTGCGACCGCCGCGCCGTTGCGTAGCTCTGCCCACGCGTGTCGCTTTCGTTCCTGCAAGCAAAACACCCCATTATGCGTATCCGCGTTTCCCGAAGACTAGCTCTTTGAAACGGTACTTTGCCGTGCTCAAAATATCAAATCCCTATCCTTGTCATCGTCTAGTACCGCTTCGCTGCCGTGTTTTATACTGGCCCTACTGAGATGGGCCCCTCGCTTGAAGATTATGGTGCGGGGGGTTCATTTTTCCTGCTCTTGGTGTAACGGACCTCGCGCCGGACTGGGTTTTTGGGGTTTTTCTCTGAGAGGTGGATTTACTGAGACGGGAGCTAACTCGGACGGGACTTATATCTATATATATATAATAATATGATATAGTTTATAGCTAGAAGTTGCTACGTTATCTACTGTTGCCTCTTGTTTTCTCGTCAAATATGCCGATCTTTATTAATTTTCTTTACCCCCTATTAACTTTGCTAGGCTCGGCTCAAATTCCAGTAATGTCCCTGCTCGGGCGCCATCTGTAATGACGTTTTCCAGCCGGGGTCTGTGTCTCAGTCTACCAGGACCAGTTACCAGAAATATTTATTTCTGGAAACATTACTGGTCAATGAGCGAAGCCATAGCAAAAGTTCGGCAACAAAATACTAATAACTCGTGCAGGCTAGAGCGACCACAAGGAACGGAAAGAGAGAGTTCTCGAAGCCCGATGCACTCCCGCTGTCCACCCCTTGGACCACTAGTTTCGGAGAGTGGCTACCACGTACTCGGTAGCGATGACTTTCAAAGGATAAACGCTCACACAAGAGAGGGTAAAACCCGTCTTTTCGGATGCGGAATTTCCGAAAGAGAGAGAGTGAAACTCGTCAGCACTTGTGGAATAGCATCCCATGATAACCGAAGTTGATAACTCCTTCTTGGCGTCCGGGCATAGCAGATTCGTTAGAGGTGGAGGGGTAAAACCCGCCGACACCTCGTCGTGATACTCTGAACCCGCGCCAAGCCGACCTTAACCCCACTCCGCTAGCCCTGCCCGTTTCCCCCTTAACCGCCCAACAATAAAAACAGATTTCTATGACATTTTATTTATTGGCGTGCGCCCCAAACGCTCCGCGAGAGGATGTGGGCAACACATGACGAATAGATAGGTTAGTGTTTAGCTACAATCGCGCTTACCAGAAACCTCGTGTCTTGGTTTTGACCACTGCGTCGTTGCTGGCACTGGTCATCGTTGCTGGTTAGGGCAACTGCTGTGCCGGCACACCTGTCACGGATGCGCTATTGCTGGCTGCTGCTGTGGCACGGCTGCTGTGACGGCACTCCTGTCCGGGATGCGCTGTTGCCGGGCGTTGCTGTGGCACTCTTGCTGGCTGGATGCTGCTACTGCTGTGGCACTGGCACAGCTGTGCTTGTTGTTGCGGCGGCACCGGCGCGGCGCTACTGTTGTTGCTACGGCACTGGCGGGGCTGCGCTGTTGCTGCGGCGGGTGTCGGTGCACTTCTCTCTCGTGTTGTCCCTCGTTGTCCGTTTCGGTCTCGGTGTCGTCTTCGTGGTAATTCTTTTTTTCCTTCCTGATTCCTTCTCTCTCCGCACGTGCTCGTCAAATTGTTCACCTCTTCGTTTTCTCGTGGTGTGCCTTTTTTTCCGATAACGATCGTGGTCAACGATAATTCATCGTTTCCATTTAATATATACCAGCACCAGCAGTATCTGGTATATATTGAGTGCCGCTAAATAGTGTTGATCAACGTGACCGCTGCTAATATATTTATTCGATAATAAATTATCGGCGGGTAGCCGATAATTCACTAGTTTTGGCCTTTGTTGGTTTTCCTTCTCTGTTCTGGTTTGTTTTTGTTTTGGTCGCCTCCGGCCCATAGATTCAGGCCTGCCTCCTCCTCGACCATGTGGGCCAGCACCTCGCACAGCGAGTCGGGCTCGTCTGGTGTAGGGGATGGTGAGCGTGGTATGGTGGCCACGCTGTCGTCCGAGGCATAGGGACTGTCTGTCAGCTCCCTCTGGTGGTGTGGTCGCCGGGGGTACCGTCCAGAATGGCCGCTCCGGTCCCCGAGGACTATCCCCTCTGGTTCAGCGGCGTCCATTGCTCTGGAGTTGCTGTGGAGATTTTGGGGAGAATTTGTTAGGGTTTTGTCGAGAGGGACGGATAACGTTGAATTTTGGACGTCACATTGGGGACTACTGGGATTAGTGCCTGACGTGATCTCGCTGTGGTCCGGTTTGAGATCTGCCAAACTGGCCACGCGTCGTTGGGCCGAGCCTACCCGTTGCAATCGAACGATATTTGCCGATACAAATTTGCGCACGACATACGGTCCGTCAAATTTCGGAGCCAATTTGGAGGCGAAACCCTCAGCCGCGTTCGAGAGGACGTGGTGTTTCACCAGCACCAGGCTTTGTAATTCCTGCCGCCATTGTCGACGTCGGAGATTGTAGTTCCGGGCCTGGTCTAGGGTTGCTCGTTGGGCGTTCTCTTTCACTATTTTAAATATTTCGAGCAACCTGTTGGCTCGGTCTTGCGGAGTTTCCTGTCCCTCGATGTGAAGGGCAATCATCGTCTTGATGGTTCTATTTGCCCTTTCGGTGGGGTTCTGTTTGTGGACTGTAGGGGGCCGTGTGGTGTAGATCAATCCCTGCTGACTGGCAGAATGTCCTGAAGGATCTACTGGTGAATTGTGTCCCGTTATCGCACACGAAACGCCGAGGTGTACCAAACCGACTGAGGATGTTTTGTCGAAATGCCCGTTCCAAGTGTGCCGTAGTAGCCCTCCGTAATGGGACAAGTTCCACCCATTTACTAAACGCATCGAAAAAAACCAGAAGCATGGTGTTTCCGTGCTTCGAACGTGGCAAAGGTCCCACGAAGTCTGCGCATAGAGTGTCGAAGGGTTCTTCCACTTGTCTCGTCAGCATCCTCCCGGAGGGTTTCATCTGGCTGGTCTTAAATCGTTGGCACTTCTCGCACCTTATAACATAGCGGGCCACATCCCGATATAGGCCTGGCCAGTGGTACCGTAGGTTGATTCTGGCCAGGGTCTTCCTGATTCCAAGATGTCCTGCGGTGGGATCGTCGTGGCACTCGGCTAAACTCGGATGCTACGCAACCATGACATGGGTTGGACGATGGCTGCGAAGTTCGGAACGAACCGTCGGTACCATGAAGCAATTCCCAAGCAACGGCGTAACTCGCGACACGTTGTGGGAGCCTGCAGTTTCCGGACCGCCACTATCTTCTCTGGGTCAGTGTGAATTCCTTTGTCGCTTATCAGATGTCCTAAATATACCAAACTCCATTGGAAGAACTTGCACTTCCCTTGGTTCAGCCGGAAATTGGCTTGCCGCAACCTTCGGAACACCTCGCCCAAGTTCTTCACATGGTCTTCTAAGGGGTTCCTGCTGACTATGATGTCGTCCAAGTAGGCAAATGCAAAGGGTTCCATCTCTGGGCCGATGACGCTATTCAGCGCTCGTTGAAATGTAGCGGGTGCTGAATGGAGCCCAAACGGCATGACTTTCCAGTGGTACAGGCCCCGACCGGGCACGGTGAAGGCGGTATACTCCCGACTATTTTTAGCCATGGGGATCTGCCAGTACCCACTTTTCAGGTCCAGCGTCGAAATATATCGTTGCGTAGTCGCTCCAGGATGTGGTGGATCCGTGGTACTGGATAGGCGTCCGGGACGGAGTTTGCATTGAGTTGCCGGTAGTCAATGCACATCCGGACGTCTTCTGTCTTCTTTCCCAATAGCACTATAGGAGCACTGTGTGGACTCTTCGAGGGTTCGATGCAATTGTTCTTGAGCAGTTCGTCCACTTGTTCATCAATGATCCGTTGCATGGCTGGGTTCTTGGGATAGTAACGTTTCTTGATGGGCTGGTCCGTTTTGATATTTATCACGTGCTCCGCGATATGCGATACCCCGTGCTCCAGGAACTGTTTGACCCATGGTTCCAACTTCTCTTTTTCCTCGGACGGGGGCTCGGCTTCTCCTATGTCATCCTCCACTTCGTTGACATGTAGCTCTTATTCCGGGGGTGCAGCTACCACGCACACTCTGGTCTGGGTAACCCCAAGGGGTTGAGGACGTTGAGATGGCTCGCCATCTTCAAGTGGCCCTCGTGAACCCGACCTGGTGACCTCGGGTATCTTCATCGGTTCGTCTGCTTCCTTCGTCTGCTCTGCTCGTGGGTTTCGGTGTAACAGCTGTCTCCTCGTTCGTCGTTTCCTCGTTGCTACCGCTCGTTGTTCCTTCGTTGCTACTGCTCGATGTTCCTTCGTCGTCGTTACTCTTCGTCCCTCCGTTTTTGCCGCTTGCTGTTACCCCATCACCATGATCATCTAGGTCCCCTTTATTACCCTCGTTTGTTGCCACTTCGCCGTCACTCCTCATTGTTTCTTTGCTGCTGTTCGTTGTTGCTCCGCCTTCGTTACTCGCTGTTCCTCTATCGTCATTCGCTGCTTCCGTCTTGTCGGCCTTGCTTCCGCTCGTCGCGTCTCCTTCACCGGGATGATAATCCTGACTCGCCCTGTAGGCGCGGATTGGGAGTTGGCGCGCTTCCGCTAGTTTGGCTGAAGTTAATTCCAAAGCCTCGGTGCCGCAATGCAGGGTGGCTTGGATAGCGCAGAGGAAGTCGATTCCGAGGATGACATCATCCACCATCGTGGGTAATACCAGGAACGGCAGGAAGGCGTGACTCGTCCCGAGCTGTACTACTGCGACCAGGGATTGCGATACCGTGGCCCCGCTTCCGTTGGCCATGCTGACCCGTGCCTAGATGTTGCGGAGCTTCGGGTTGTGGAGTTGGTGAACCGCCCGTTCACTAATGAAGCTCCTCGTGGCTCCCGTGTCGATGGTGGCCTGCCTGTCCTGGCCATCTATTTGGATATTGGTCACAATCCAAACAGGAGCTTTGATTCCCGGACTGGTTGTTGCCGGATCCCACCTGGTCCTGGGGCAGATGGGGCCGGTGGCCGTTTCCCGATGTCAGCCTGCAACATTCGGTCGTCCGGATCCCACGCTTCCCACACTGCCAGCAGAAATATACTCTTCGCCCGTCGCAGTCCCGAGCCATGTGTCCGACTTCTGCGCACCTCCTGCAGGCACGCTGCACATCGATGGCTGGTCCGTTTTCTGGCCCGTGGCTCCGTGGGTCGTTCGGGTCTTCCCTTGGTCCAATTGGGTTGTCCCGGAAGGGGTTTCTGTGTCGAGGTGGGGGTGCTGCTTCGTTCCGGGTGCTTATGGTGGCCAGAGTCTGCGGAGGTCCTGCTTGTTCTCGGACGCACAAACTCCAAATTTTTTGCCAGCTGGGTGAGCTGTGCCAGCGATGTCGCCTCGTGCCTCCTTATGTACAGCTGGTACTCCGGCATTAGATTTTCATATACCCTCTCCAGCTCTTGCTCCTCTGTGAAGCTCGCCATGAGGAGACGCAGCTCCACTAAGTAGCGCTTGAAGGGCTCCCCAGCTCGTTGTTGCCTAGCTCGGATCTGGTCCTCCAACCTCTGGAAGTATCTGGGGGGCAGGAAGAACTCCAGGAACTCCCGCTTGAAGTATGTCCATGTCGACCCCTGTAGTCGACTCACGCGGTATCAGTCACTGGCACTTCCTGTCAGTAGTTCCGACACGGCGGGGGTGAGCTGGCTCAACTCCATCTGGTGGGCCGTTGCACGCTCCTCCACCCGCTCGATGAAACTCAGCGGGTCCGTTTGTCCATCGAACGATATGCCCCATCGGTGGACCTTCTCTGCTACCGACCGGCCCTGGGGTTCGGTTCGGAACACACTGGGCCTCACCGGGGACTGGTTTCGGCTTCCTCGCGAGATGTCCAGTGGTGTCTCTCCAGGCCGGGTCACCACCACCCGTGGAAGAGGAGTGTGTGCCGCTACTGGACTCGGGCGTCGCACCGTGGCCACCGGTGAAGCGGTTCGCGATGTCTTCGCTTCACTGCCGCTTGGTTCGTTAGCGTATTGTGCGGCCAGTTCCTCCATCCTTCTTGTTGTTTGCTCGTTGTGGTCGCCTCGGGAGATATGGAGTGCTAACCGGCTTCGTAGGTCGGACACGTTGCCCTCGGTTTCTAGTCCAAACTCCGTGGCCATAGCCACGAACTCGTCCTTGCGGCGGTAGTAAACCCAGCTTACGCTTACCATCGTGGCTTTTGTACCTGACTGGACTGACTGGGTTCGTTGTATTTCTGCGGTTGTTGAGTTTTGCTCCCGTTGGGTTTAGCTTGATGCCTGGACCCGGACTATTGTTGTACTTTGCGGGGGGTTGAGCTTTGCTTGCGATGCGTCCAACTTGGTGGTTGGACCCTGACTATTGTTGTACTTTGCTTCGAAGGCTTATCACTGTTCGCGATGTGTTCACCTCGAAGGCTGGTGCTTGACTGTCCTCCTACTGGCAAGCAGCTCGCATTATATACTATTTCCGCGAGCGGCCATTTTGTGTTTTTGGGCGCGGGGCTGCCATTTTCTCCCCTAGCGCGTTATGGCTTTGCCCACACGACTCGCAACAACTGTTTTATGCTGCCGAGTGTGAGGGCGGGGCCTTAACGCGCACGTGGCACGATCGCTGGGCCGCTCTGTGGCACCACCCAGACGATACGTGTCCCGCTCCTGACTTGCCGCTCGACGCGACACCTGGGCCGCGTGGGCAGAGCTACGCAACGCTCGCTGGTGTCACAACAACCGGGCTGCGTGTAGCACCACCCGCCGTTGTTGCGACCGCCGCGCCGTTGCGTAGCTCTGCCCACGCGTGTCGCTTTCGTTCCTGCAAGCAAAACACCCCATTATGCGTTTCCGCGTTTCCCGAAGACTAGCTCTTTGAAACGGTACTTTGCCGTGCTCAAAATATCAAATCCCTATCCTTGTCATCGTCTAGTACCGCTTAGCTGCCGTGTTTATTACTGGCCCTACTGAGATGGGCCCCTCGCTTGAAGATTAGGGTGCGGGGGGGTTCATTTTTCCTGCTCTTGGTGTAACGGACCTCGCGCCGGACGGGAGCTAACTCGGACGGGACTTATATCTTTATATATATAATATTATAAGACGTAATGACGTAATGTAATGACGTTTTCCAGCCGGGGTCTGCGTCTCAGTCTACCAGGACCAGTTACAGAAATATTTATTTCTGGAAACATTACTGGTCAATGAGCGAAGCCATAGCAAAAGTTCGGCAACAAAATACTAAAAACTCGTGCAGGCTAGAGTGACCACAAGAAACGGTGAGAGAGAGTTCTCGAAGCCCGATGCACTCCCGCTGTCCACCCCTTGGACCACTAGTTTCGGAGAGTGGCTACCACGTACTCGGTAGCGATGACTTTCAAAGGATAAACGCTCACACAAGAGAGGGTAAAACCCGTCTTTTCGGATGCGGAATTTCCTTTGGAGGCCATCGAAGCCGAGGGGTGGTGGCGATCGGCTCGACTTCGGTTATACTGGGCGACTCACAAGTGTGAGAGTGAAACTCGTCAGCACTTGTGGAATGGCATCCCATGATAACCGAAGTTGATAACGCCTTCTTGGCGTCCGGGCATAGCAGAATCGTTAGAGGTGGAAGGGTAAAACCCGCCGACACCTCGTCGTGATACTCTGAACCCGCGCCAAGCCGACCTTAACCCCACTCCGCTAGCCCTGCCCGTTTCCCCCTTAACCGCCCAACAGTAAAAACAGATTTCTATGACATTTTATTTATTGGCGTGCGCCCCAAACGCTTCGCGAGAGGAAGTGGGCAACACATGACGAATAGATAGGTTAGTGTTTAGCTACAATCGCGCTTAACAGAAACCTCGTGTCTTGGTTTTGACCACTGCGTCGTTGCTGGCACTGGTCGTCGTTGCTGGTTAGGGCAACTGCTGTGACGGCACACCTGTCACGGATGCGCTATTGCTGGCTGCTGCTGTGGCACGGCTGCTGTGACGGCACTCCTGTCCGGGATGCGCTGTTGCCGGGCGTTGCTGTGGCACTCTTGCTGGCTGGATGCTGCTACTGCTGTGGCACTGGCACAGCTGTGCTTGTTGTTGCGGCGGCACCGGCGCGGCGCTACTGTTGTTGCTACGGCACTGGCGGGGCTGCGCTGTTGCTGCGGCGGCACTGACGTTGTTGTGCGTGTTGTTGCTCTCGCTGCGGGTGTCGGTGCACTTCTCTCTCGTGTTGTCCCTCGTTGTCCGTTTCGGTCTCGGTGTCGTCTTCGTGGTAATTCTTTTTTTCCTTCCTGATTCCTTCTCTCTCCGCACGTGCTCGTCAAATTGTTCACCTCTTCGTTTTCTCGTGGTGTGCCTTTTTTTCCGATAACGATCGTGGTCAACGATAATTCATCGTTTCCATTTAATATATACCAGCACCAGCAGTATCTGGTATATATTGAGTGCCGCTAAATAGTGTTGATCAACGTGACCGCTGCTAATATATTTATTCGATAATAAATTATCGGCGGGTAGCCGATAATTCACTAGTTTTGGCCTTTGTTGGTTTTCCTTCTCTCTTCTGGTTTGTTTTTGTTTTGGTCGGCGTGCAGTTAGTTCTTTTGTGTGCAGCAAAATTATGCTGCATCACACCCCCACCCCTTACTTCGGGGAAGTGAAAGAGACCCACACATGGCCGCTCCTGGATATCTTCATTGGAAGGCCTGGTCGTCCGCCTCCACCAGAAATTTCCGGCTCTGTCGGACCGCTCGGGGTCGGGCCATCTCTACCGCCTCGACGACTCCTGTTTGGAGTAGACCGCCCAGGCCTTTTAGCGTCCAGCCGGTGGGTGCTGGTACCCAATCCAATTGAGCCCACGAAAGTCCAGCATCCCGCTGCAGTTCTTCGGCTACTGCCAGCATCTCGGGCCAATCGCCTCCGGCCCATAGATTCAGGCCTGCCTCCTCCTCGACCATGTGGGCCAGCACCTCGCACAGCGAGTCGGGCTCGTCTGGTGTAGGGGATGGTGAGCGTGGTATGGTGGCCACGCTATCGTCCGAGGCATAGGGACTGTCTGTCAGCTCCCTCTGGTGGTGTGGTCGCCGGGGGTACCGTCCAGAATGGCCGCTCCGGTCCCCGAGGACTATCCCCTCTGGTTCAGCGGCGTCCATTGCTCTGGAGTTGCTGTGGAGATTTTGGGGTGAATTTGTTAGGGTTTTGTCGAGAGGGACGGATAACGTTGAATTTTGGACGTCACATTGGGGACTACTGGGATTAGTGCCTGACGTGATCTCGCTGTGGTCCGGTTTGAGATCTGCCAAACTGGCCACGCGTCGTTGGGCCGAGCCTACCCGTTGCAATCGAACGATATTTGCCGATACAAATTTGCGCACGACGTACGGTCCGTCAAATTTCGGCGCCAATTTGGCGGCGAAACCCTCAGCCGCGTTCGAGAGGACGTGGTGTTTCACCAGGACCAGGCTTTGTAATTCCGGCCGCCATTGTCGACGTCGGAGATTGTAGTTCCGGGCCTGGTCTAGGGTTGCTCGTTGGGCGTTCTCTTTCACTATTTTAAATATTTCGAGCAACCTGTTGGCTCGGTCTTGCGGAGTTTCCTGTCCCTCGATGTGAAGGGCAATCATCGTCTTGATGGTTCTATTGGCCCTTTCGGTGGGGTTCTGTTGTGGACTGTAGGGGGCCGTGTGCTGTAGATCAATCCCTGCTGACTGGCAGAATGTCCTGAAGGATCTACTGGTGAATTGTGTCCCGTTATCGCACACGAAATGCCGAGGTGTACCAAACCGACTGAGGATGTTTTGTCGAAATGCCCGTTCCAAGTGTGCCGTAGTAGCCCTCCGTAATGGGACAAGTTCCACCCATTTACTAACGCATCGAAAAATACCAGAAGCATGGTGTTTCCGTGCTTCGGACGTGGCAAAGGTCCCACGAAGTCTGCGCATAGAGTGTCGAAGAGTTCTTCCACTTGTCTCGTCAGCATCCTCCCGGAGGGTTTCATCTGGCTGGTCTTAAATCGTTGGCACTTCTTGCACCTTATAAGATAGCGGGCCACATCCCGATATAGGCCTGGCCAGTGGTACCGTAGGTTGATCCTGGCCAGGGTCTTCCAGATTCCAAGATCTCCTGCGGTGGGATGGTCATGGCATTCGGCTAACACTCGCGGTCGAAACTCTGATGCGACGCATAGCTTCCAGGGAGTGTCATCTTCTTCGTCCGGTCGGCGGCCATGGTGTCTATATACCTGGTTCTCCTCCATCAGGAAGTCCGGCATGTCTCCTGGGGCTTCGCATATGCGTTGGACTAGGCGTTTCATCCAGCTGCACTTTGAGGGTTCGGTGGTGATCCGTAGGGCGGCCTCCAAAGGTTGTCGGGATAATGCGTCTGCCACGACGTTTTGGTTTCCCTTGCGGTAGTGGACGTCAAACTGGTACTGCTGTAGTTCCAGAGCCCAGCGCGCTATTCGACCCGTGGGATTTTCAATGCTGTTAAGCCACTTGAGCGCTAAGTGGCCGGTGATGACGTCGAACCGGTACCCCTCCAGGTAGCACCACAGCTTGCGAATAGCCCAAACGATGGCTAGACACTCCTTTTCCGTAGCCGAGTAGTTCTCCTCTGCCTTGACTAGTCTTCGGCTGACATAGGCGACCACTCGTTCTGCTCCTTGGTGTTGTTAGGTCAGTACTGCCCCCAAGCCGAAGTCTCTCGCATCCGTCTGGAGGCTGAACCTTTCTTCGAAGTCTGGGCAAGCGAGTAGTGGGGCTTCGGTGAGTCGCGTTTTCAGCTCCTCAAATGCCGCCTGTTGTTCCTTTCTCCACGTCCATTTTTGGCCCTTTTTCAACCACGTTGACATGGGTTGGACGATGGCTGCGAAGTTCGGAACGAACCGTCGGTACCATGAAGCAATTCCCAAGCAACGGTGTAACTCACGACACGTTGTGGGAGCCTGCAGTTTCCGGACCGCCACTATCTTCTCTGGGTCAGTGTGAATTCCTTTGTCGCTTATCAGATGTCCTAAATATACCAAACTCCATTGGAAGAACTTGCACTTCCCTTGGTTCAGCCGGAAAATGGCTTGCCGCAACCTTCGGAACACCTCGCCCAAGTTCTTCACATGGTCTTCTAAGGTGTTCCTGCTGACTATGATGTCGTCCAATGGGCCGATGACGCTATTCAGCGCTCGTTGAAATGAAGCGGGTGCTGAATGGTGCCCAAACGGCATGACTTTCCAGTGGTAGAGGCCCCGACCGGGCACGGTGAAGGCGGTATACTCCCGACTATTTTTAGCCATGGGGATCTGCCAGTACCCACTTTTCAGGTTCAGCGTCGAAATACATCGTGCGTTGCGTAGTCGCTCCAGGATGTGGTGGATACGTGGTACTGGATAGGCGTCCGGGACGGAGTTTGCATTGAGTTGCCGGTAGTCAATGCACATCCGGACGTCTTCTGTCTTCTTTCCCAATAGCACTATAGGAGCACTGTGTAGAATCTTCGAGGGTTCGATGCAATTGTTCTTGAGCAGTTCGTCCACTTGTTCATCAATGATCCGTTGCATGGCTGGGTTCTTGGGATAGTAACGTTGCTTGATGGGCTGGTCCGTTTTGATATTTATCACGTGCTCCGCGATATGCGATACCCCGTGCTCCAGGAACTGTTTGACCCATGGTTCCAACTTCTCTTTTTCCTCGGACGGGGGCTCGGCATCTCCTATGTCATCCTTCACCTCGTTGACATGTAGCTCTTGTTCCGGGGGTGCAGCTGAACCCGACCTGGTGACCTCGGGCATCTTCATCGGTTGTCCTTCGTCTGCTCTGCTCGTGGGTTTCGGTGTAACAGCTGTCTCCTCGTTCGTCGTTTCCTCGTTGCTACCGCTCGTTGTTCCTTCGTTGCTACTGCTCGATGTTCCTTCGTCGTCGTTACTCTTCGTCCCTCCGTTTTTGCCGCTTGCTGTTACCCCATCACCATGATCATCTAGGTCCCCTTTATTACACTCGTTTGTTGCCACTTCGCCGTCACTCCTCATTGTTTCTTTGCTGCTGTTCGTTGTTGCTCCGCCTTCGTTACTCGCTGTTCCTCTATCGTCATTCGCTGCTTCCGTCTTGTCGGCCTTGCTTCCGCTCGACGCGTCTCCTTCACCGGGATGATAATCCTGACTCGCCCTGTTGGCGCGGATTGGGAGTTGGCGCGCTTCCGCTAGTTTGGCTGAAGTTAATTCCAAAGCCTCGGTGCCGCAATGCAGGGTGGCTTGGATAGCGCAGAGGAAGTCGATTCCGAGGATGACATCATCCACCATCGTGCGTAATACCAGGAACGGCAGGAAGGCGTGACTCGTCCCGAGCTGTACTACTGCGACCAGGGATTGCGATACCGTGGCCCCGCTTCCGTTGGCCATGCTGACCCGTGCCTGGATGTTGCGGAGCTTCGGGTTGTGGAGTTGGTGAACCGCCCGTTCACTAATGAAGCTCCTCGTGGCTCCCGTGTCGATGGTGGCCTGCCTGTCCTGGCCATCTATTTGGATGTTGGCCACAATCTAAACAGGAGCTTTGATTCCCGGACTGTTTGTTGCCGGATCCCGCCTGGTCCTGGGGCAGATGGGGCCGGTGGCCGTTTCCCGATGTCAGCCTGCAACATTCGGTCGTCTGGATCCCACGCTTCCCACACTGCCAGCAGAAATATACTCTTCGCCCTTTGCAGTCCCGAGCCATGTGTCCGACTTCTGCGCACCTCCTGCAGGCACGCTGCACATCGATGGCTGGTCCGTTTTCTGGCCTGTGGATCCGTGGGTCGTTCGGGTCTTCCCTTGGTCCAACTGGGTTGTCCCGGAAGGGGTTTCGGTGTCGAGGTGGTGGCCAGAGTCTGCGGAGGTCCTGCTTGTTCTCGGACGCACAAACTCCAAATTTGGTGAGCTGTGCCAGCGATGTCGCCTCGTGCCTCCTTATGTACAGCTGGTACTCCGGCATTAAATTTTCATATACCCTCTCCAGCTCTTGCTCCTCTGTGAAGCTCGCCCTCTTCATGAGGAGACGCAGCTCCACCAAGTAGCGCTTGAAGGGCTCCCCAGCTCGTTGTTGCCTAGCTTGGATCTGGTCCTCCAACCTCTGGAAGTATCTGGGGGGCAGGAAGAACTCCAGGATATCTTTTATTTTACGTTTTTCAAAAGGTAGTCTTGCTTGCTTTCCATTTAAACAAGCTTCACAAATATCATCTACAGGCTATACTTTATCTAGAAGACTATTATTAATGAATAAATTGTTTCGCTTAATTTCTAACATTTTCCCTTTGCTAGCATGGCCCAACCTTTCATGCCATAAACGATACATATTCTTATTTTGTGCATTTAATGTGTGTGCTGTAAATTTAATAACTGTAAATTTAATACCGGCACTTTCAGCCACAATCACTCCGCTGTTAGTGATTTTCACTCCAGTTTCATTGAATTCAACAGTCTTACCTGCCTCTTGAAGACGCTTAACCGACATCAAATTTTCAGCAACTTCTTGGCAATACAGAACGTCTTCAAGTGTGATTTCATTTCCATTAAATAGTTGAACAATTCCTCGTTTGGTTGCAAAAATAAATTGACCGTGCTTCGCCACAGCAATTCTTATTGGAGATTCCAATTCAATGTAGTCAGCGAACATATCTACATTATTGAATAAGTGGTCAGTAGCTCCAGAATCGAGGATGAAGTTCCAATTTTTCGAACTATTTGTATTTGAAACACTGTTCATCATAAACGCGAAGCCTGACTGGGTTGTTGCTGTTTGTGCTTGGTTGTTTTCTTTATTTGGTTAATTTATTTTTATACCCGCTACCCATAGGGTAGAAGGGTATTATAACTTAGTGCCAACAGAAAATGTGTGTAACAGGCAGAAGAAGGCATCTCCGACCACATACCTTTTTTCTTTTGCTTCGTATAACTTTGCTACTATTTGCATAAGTTTTATCTTTTATAAATAAATTATAAGTAGTAATCGCTATTAGCTGTGTTTTCAGTGTTTTACTTTTTTGAAAATCAATATTTTTTGCCTTGTGAATCTTAGTTTATTTTGCTTATTATTTGATTTGTATACAATTGCAAAGCAAATTGTAAGTCAAGAAAATTTACATTACATTTTGTCACTGCATTCAATTTTGTTTTTGTATTGATACTCATGCAATTACTCGTTTTACCCATAGGGTAGAAGGGTATTATAACTTAGTGCCAACAGAAAATGTACGTAACAGGCAGAAGAAGGCATCTCCGACCACATAAACTATATATATTCTTGATCATTGTCAATAGCCGAGACGATATAGCCATGTCCGTCTGTCCGTCTGTATGAACACCTAGATCTCAGAGACAATAAGAGCTAGAGCTACCAAATTTAGGAACAGTACTCCTAGAGGTCCTACGCAGATCAAGTTTTTTTCAAAAGTTGGATGCCACGCCCCTTTCCGCCCCCAAAAGTCTGCAAAAGCCGTAATAAAATTCCTAGAGCATTGAATTTTGGTCTATTCTATCTATTCTATTCTGAATGATTCCTGTGGTTGGTTGAGATCGAATGAAAAACAAGGAAGTTATTAAAGAATCAATTTTATATGCAAAATTCACTTGCAGCTACCCGTGCTTTGTTTGTTTAGTTACATAAAAAAAACTTGACTTTTTCTAGATTAATGCTTATTGTGGGCGAAGGGGGCGTGGCATCCAACTTTTGAAATAAACTTGATCTGCGTAGGGTATGAAGGAACCTTTTTGCCAAATTTGGTGTCTCTATGTCTTATAGTCTCTGAGATCCAGGTGTTCATACGGACAGATAGACGGTCAGACGGACAGACGGACATGGCTATATCGTCTCGGCTGTTGACACTGATCAATAATATATATAGTTTATGTGGTCGGAGATGCCTCCTTCTGCCTGTTACATACATTTTCTGTTGGCACTAAGTCATAATACCCTTCTACCCTATGGGTAGAACACTTAGATCCCAGAGACTTTAAGAGCTAGAGCTACCAAATTTGGGGACAGTACTCCTGCAGGTCCTGCGCAGATCAAGTTTATTTCAAAGGTTGGATGCCACGCCCCTTTCCGCCCCCAAAAGTCTGTAATAATAGACCTAAAGCATTTTGGTATGCATAATAATAATTATATTCTCAATGATTCCTGTGAATTGGTTGAGATCAAATGAAAAACAAGGAAGTTATTAAAGAATCAATTTTATATGGAAAATTCACTTGCAGCTGCCCGCGCTTTGTTTGTTTAGTTGACAGTGTGACCATAACGGTGTTGTGGATTTTTACCCGCTTTTTTCAAATATATACAAAAAAACAAGCTTTAGTATATTTGGTATATTTTTTGTTAAAATATCATTTATGTTTTTTGTTTTCTCTCGAAATGGGTTGCGGGTATCATACGGTTATTGTTATATAATTTTTATACCCGCTACCCTAATGGTAGAAGAGTATTATTACTTAGTGCCAACAGAAAATATATGTAACAGGCCGAGACAATGTAGCCATATCCGTCTGTCTGTCTGTATTAACACCTAAACTATAGGATCTAGGGACACAGATCAAGTTTATTTTAAATATTGGCTGTAATTTGATTAACTATCTCTCCCTAATACTTTTAATATACCCTGTAATTTTGGTAATCATAACAAAAGTTATTAATCAAATTACTCCTTTCCGCCCCGAAAATTTTACAAACCGTAATAATAAATGAATTTGGTTGTGATCGAATAAAAAACATGGAAGTTATTAAAGAATAAATTTTTTTGGGCAAAATTCAAAAACAGTTCTTTACGCTTAGTGTTTAGTTGACAATGTGACCATGACAGTATATTATGAACTTTTTTTACAAATATCTACAAACAATCAAATTTCCGTAAATTTGTTTGGTATATTTTTTATATATATATCATTTAAGTGTTTTGAATTCTCTTAAAATGAGTAGCGGGTATCTCTAAGTCGAGCACTATTGGTCGAGCACTCTCGACTGCAGCTTTCTTACTGGTTTTTATAACCGCTACCTATAGGGTAGAAGGGTATTATGACTTAGTGCCAACAGAAAATGTATGTAACAGGCAGAAGGAGGCATCTCCGACCCCATAAAGTATATATATTCTTGATCAGCGTCAACAGCCGAGACGATATAGCCATGTCCGACTGTCCGTCTGTCCGTCTGTCAGTCTGTCCGTCTGTCTGTCCGTATGAACACCTGGATCTCAGAGACTATAAGACATAAAGACACCAAATTTGGCAAAAAGGTTCCTTCATACCCTACGCAGATCAAGTTTATTTCAAAAGTTGGATGCCATGCCCCCTTCGCCCACAATAAGCATTAATCTAGAAAGAGTCAAGTTTTTTTTTATGTAAATCGCGTATAACTCCAAAAGTTCTTTGTGTAATGATGTGTTATTTGGTAACCCATCTGCGCTTGACACTCTTAATATACCCTGTAATCTTGGTACAAATCGGATAAAAAGAACAAAAGTTAGTCGTTAAATTATTTATCAAAATTTTTGTGCCCAGTGGATATGGACGTATTTATACCCGCTACCCATAGGGTAGAAGGGTATATAACTTAGGCCAACAGAAAAGAGTAACAGGCAGAAGGAGGCATCTCCGACCCCAAAAAATAATTTGATCAGTGTCAACAGCCGAGACGATATAGCCATGTCTGTCTGTCCGTCTGTCCGTCTGTATGAACACCTAGATGTCAGAGATATAAGACCTAAAGATATCAAATTTGGTGACAGTATTCGTGTAGGTCTTACGCAGATAAGGTTTGTTTTAGATTTTTGCAACGCCCCTTTCCGCCCTCAAAAACTGTAAAAGCCCTAATAATACACCTAGAGCATTGAATTTTGGTATGTATAATAATAATTATATTCTCAATGATTCCTGTGAATTTGGTTAAGATCGATTGAAAAACAAGGAAGTTATAAAAGAATCAATTTTATATGCAAAATTCAGTTTCAGCTTTCTTTGTTTAGTTGCGAGTGACCATGTCGGTATTTAATGCATTTATAAAAAATATCTATATAAAAAAATACAAATTTTAGTATATTCGGTGGTATAGTTTTTGTTAAAATATCATTCAAGCTTGTTGTTTTCTCTCGAAATGGGTTGCGGGTATCATACGGTCGAGAACTCTCGACTGTAGCTTTCTTACTTGTTATTTAATATTATATTAAATTTGTAAGTTCATCTACAATTACATATTTTATTTTTCTTTATACACTAATTGAATTCTTTTATATATATATACTTTTTATAATTTTTTTTTTTTGCTGTCAGTTTTTTTTCATTATTGATTCTAATTTTTCTTTTTATCGCCATTTTTGTCAGTCGAAAAACAAATTCCCAGGTTCGTGCAAACATAAGAATGAGCTTTGTTTGGTACTGGTTGTGCGACAATGTGGCCTCAGTGGGCCTATTATTGAATTGATTGAGTCCAAATCCGTCTTGAAGTGGACATGTGAATCATGTAGAGACGTGGAGAAGGACATTATCAGTTGTATGCGAGTGATAAAAAAGGCTTTGGACTTATCTTCGTCGGTTAACAAAAGTATAAGAAGGCTTCTCAGCGCTGGATGATGAATTCAAAAGTGTAAAATTTTTGAATGAGTCACCTAACGTATAAAGGCCAATTCGAGGTTGTCCATAGGCGTCAATGAACGGTGAGGAGAAATCAGGTCAGACGACTCGGCGAAAGCTTCGGAGAGCAAGCGGGTGTGTCCAGGGGACATTCTGGCCAGCTTAAGCACGAAGCCGGAGCTACAGGTAGTCATAATTGACAGAAGCAACCCGGATGGGAAACTCTCTATCAATACCTGGATTATCCTGGAAGGGTTAATCGACCAGGGGATTGCTGATGCCATCACTCGACCGCAGAATCCGTTCGTGGCAGAGTTTGACGGCATTAACTGGTACAAGAGTGTCAAAGTAGTGGCATGTGCCAACGAGTAATCCCTGCGCTTCCTCAAAGACACACTGCCTAAGCTGGAAGCACCGTGGCCATTAGCAATGATTAACGTCGTCCCTGTAGACCAAATTCCTGAGTGAACGATCATTAAGGTGCGGATCCCACCTCCCATCCGGGAGGATCGAACCACCCTTATACTGATCATAAGCCGGAATGCGGACTGCCACACTAGCGGACTAGACGATCACAAGAGATCTCGCCCGAGACAAAGGAAACGGCAAGGATATCTGGATCAGCATTGGTCCAGAGTCCAAAAGCCAACTCCTCCGTAACCAAGGCCGGCTGAAGATGGGAATGGGTTGCGTTCGGGCAATCGTTTCTGGATGCGCTGGGCTCGGAGATGCTAGGTCGACCGGAGAGAATTCGGGTAGTGCAGATTAATCAGCTCCACTCGTGGGTTCCTTCGATAGACCTACTACAGTGGATGGACAACGAGAGGGTGGATATGGCTCTCATGCAAGTACCCTGGATCGTAGGTGAAAGGGTTTGTGATTTGGGTGCCCCGAAAACTGTGCGGGATCCACCGTCGGAAAGTATCCGAGCCCTTATTCAGATCTAATCCTTGGGTGTGATGCTAATGCCCATAACACTTTTTGGGGGAGCAAAGACACCAACGAGAGAGGGGAACCGCTGCTTGAATTCGTGATGCTCACTAATCTTAATGTATGTAATAGGGGTAGCCACCCCATCTCCCGCAATAAGAACCGAGCAGAGGTTATAGATTTAACTCTAGCGACCAACAGCGACTCCCTCTCCATAGAAGTGTGGCACGTATCCACGGAATGCTCCTTTTCGAATGATTACAGGATAGTGTTGGAAGTTGGATGGTCCAGAGAGGCAAAGGCGCCCTTCAGAAATCCACGAAAAGCAAAATGGGTCAAATACTCAAAACTTGTCAGGAAATCTATTCCTCACCACCCAGTGGGAAGGCTAGACAATCCAGACAAGTCGAAGGATTCGATCCAAAATGTCAAAGACACTCTATGTAAGGCCTTCATCAAATCCTGTCGAATCAGCCGTCCACCGAAGTCAAACCGCAACAAGTGGTGGACTCCGGTAATCGGCCAGATACGGAAGGTAACGAGAAGACTTTACAATAGAGCTAAAAACAGAAACTGCCAGGTAGACTGGAATGCCTACCATCACAGTTTCAAGACCTTCAAGAAGGAAATTAGACAGGCAAAAAGAGATTCATGGTCTAAATTTTGTGAGGAACTAACCAACACCACTGAAGCGTCCAGACTTCGAAGGTTGTTGGCGAAAGCTCCAGCCACACCGGGACTGCTTTGCAACCTGGATTGCACACTCTCTAAAGACATTCAGCAATCTCTTCAACTCCTCATGAACGCACACTTTCCAGGCTGCTTACAAGCTGAAGACGAGAATGGGATCCCCACCTCTCATATCAGCGGCGAGCCGGAGGGAAACGTGCCTCTATAGAACCAAGTCCTAATCAATAAAATTGTCAACACTGAAAAGATAATCTGGACTATCAAGTAGTTCCACCCCTACAAATCAGCAGGACCGGATGACATTAGATCATGTTACAGATGGTATGCGTATATCTGTCGCAATGGCTATTAGAGATCTTCAGGGGATGTCTCCTTACGGTATATATTCCAAAAACCTGGAAAGAAGTGAGGGTGGCATTCATTCCCAAGGCAGGAAAGATAAACCACTGCTCAGCAAAAGATTATAGGCCCATAAGTATCTCATCGTTTTTATTGAAAACACTAGAGAGACTTCTGCACCTTCATCTCAGAAGTAAGCTAACACCTCGCACTGCTACATCGGCCGTATGGCCGCAGCTGAGAGGATGAAGAGGAACACGAAAGTGTCCAGCATCTTCTCTGCGACTGCCCTGCATTTCTTAGAAAGAGGACCCAATTTGTGGGCAAGCCTTTCTTCGTTGAACTGGCCACTCTTGGGAAAACTTGGCGGTTTTCCTAGACTCTACTGGTTGGTTCCAGAGGTTACCGCAGCTGTGCAGGACTGGCCAGTAGCACACAGACAGAATAAAACAATCAGAATTTTCCTCAACATCCCAACTAACCCTCCCAATCCCTTCTATTCCTACAGTTCATACATATCAGACATTAGAGAGAGAAATTGCTCAAATAAAAGTTTCGTTTAACTACCTCTTGGCCTTCTTTGAAGGAGACGGTCTTTGAACACAAATTGTAATGAGTCGCATTACGATCGTAAGCAGCAAGACTACTGTTTTTAATATTCTCTCGTAATAATTGTAGTTGATCCCGAGGCTTTAACAGTGGTGATTCTTCTAAAAGTGATAATTGCTTTAGTGACAAACAAAGCCTTATAGGGCGAACATCCTATCGCTTGATGCACTCTGATGGTAGAGCCGAAGAAATACTTGTCAAGTTAGTATCCCATTCAGTCTGATCGGCTCTAAGATAAGAACGAACAGCGGCAAGCAAGGAGGAGGAGGACTCTAAGTCAATTTCGGGACCTATCCATTCGACGCTATAAATTTCTTCTTCACAAATTCTCGACAACGCATCTGGAACAACATGATATTTTCCTTTTCGATTAGAAATAGTGAACTTAAAGGCTTGCAGACGAAGTATCAAACGGGCTAATCTACCAGATCCATTCTGCTGCCGCATCAATCATAGAAGACTTGAATGATCGGTCACTACTTCAAAGGGCTGTAATTCTAGGTAACACCTGAACTTTTCAATAGCTAAAATTACGGCAAGGCACTCGCGTTCCGTCACGCTGCAGTTCCTTTGCGCTTTGGATTTATTTTTTGGACATAAATTCCAGTGGTCTTTCTTCTCCTGTATCTGACATTTGCACTAATACCGATGCTAGCATCGCAATGCAAAAATTATTTTTGTGAGAAATCGGCATTTTGCAGTAGAGGAGCAGTAGTTAGCAATTCTTTTTAATTTGTCCATCGCTTTCTTGGATTCTAATGAACAAGTTAAACACATTTTTTTTCCACACATAATGGGACACGTAATTTCTGCAAAATCTTTTATAAATCTTCAGTACCAACGACAATCTCAGAGCAAACCTCGATCTTGTTTTAAGTTCTTGGGTGCTTGACCGTTAAGTTTACAAAGACTTTTGTAATACGTGTCGAATGATTCTCCTGACTTTTGTTTACTTGAACGGGTTTGTTCGCGTAATTCAGTCACTGGTCTGCTTTCACGATATTGACTTCTAAACGATACACGAAATTCGCGCCAGTTAAAGCTTTGGACTCTCTTGTGGTACCTTCAGAACCAACTATTTGCCTTGCCTGCTAACACCTGACAAATATTATGGCTTATAGTTTCTAGGTTCCCGTCAAAATGTTCTTAAGTGAAACTTGAGCACCTAAACTATAAGTACCTTTTGTGAATCTGTTACTCAATTTATTTTATTCATTTATTTAAAGTCGAATATGAACAGTCGACATTGAAGAAATTAATAAAATTATGACTAAAAGAGTAAAATTGTGAATTAAAAATTTTTTTGTAGCTTAAAATTAAAAAAAAAATAAGCAATATTAATCTAACCCAGCATGCGCTGCATCAATCAGGTTAGATGAAAGGTTAGTTAAATAGTATTTTATTTTTGTTTTAATTTCCAATACCACGTTAGTTGCTAATTATTATTAGCTAAGAATGATAGAATACAATTTTTAATATTTAGAAGAGATGCCTCGGTGTTGAAAAAACAATAGAGTCTGTTGTAGTCAGCACAGAGAACTCGAAAAGGTTCATGCTTAGAAAAGTTAGTTTTACATAGGTTAAGGGATAAAGGTGTGAAGTCACGTGTGTGTCTAATTGGAACAGAAGGTTTATATGCCTAAAAAGGTAGGAAGAATCTATATCACCCTTAAGTAGTTTGGCTATAAACATATTCCCAGGCATGCTACGACGATTAGTTAGTGAGGAAAGATTAAGTAAAAGAAGTCTACTATTATAGGAGGGTAAGTCAATACCTGAAACCCAGTTAAAGCCTCTCAACGCAAAAAGCAGAAATTTCTTTTGTATAAACTCGATAAGATTTCTATGATTTGAGTATTGTGGTGACCAAATACAAGAACCGTATTCCAGAATGGGATGGACGAAACAAAAAGAAGCTTTGTCGTATAAGGGTCATCAAATTCCCATGTCCATCGCTTACTGAACCCTAGAACTTGAGTCGCTTTGTTGACAGCAATTGAAATGTGTGTTTCAAACTTTAGCCTATGATCTAAAAGAACTTCTAAATCATTCACATCGTCTACTCTAATCAGAGGTAGCATATCTAGAGTATAATTACTGATATTAGCGGAGTTTCTGTAAAACGACATAACCTGACATTTCGAACAATTTAGTTGTAGATAATTACTTTTACACCAGGAAGCTATATTATTATAAGTTAGGCAAATCTCGACATCATCAGAATACATTAAGATATTAGAATTTTAAATAAAATTGGGAAGATCGTTAATGAAAAGGTTAAAAAGAAGAGGACCGAGATGACTACCCTCAGGAACACCTGAGGTTACAAAGACAGCTTTAGAAATTGCGGATTTAAATATTACTGTTTGAGTTCTATTATAAAGATAGTCAGATACCCATAACAGAAAATTATATGGAAATCCAATCAAGTTTAATTTTTTAACTAAAAGGAAATGGTTAACAGAGTCAAAAGCTAATTTAAATGATGCAATTTCCCGAGGAGTTGAGAAATTGAATTTTTGTATGAGATATCAGCTTTTCAACAGACAACACCGCTGGTCTGCTGGAATTGCGAATTGCGAATTGTTTAGCTGATAGAAGAATGTCCGTCTGTCTGTCTGTCTATCTGTTTGAACACCTAGATTTCAGAGGCTATAAGAAATAGAGATACCAAATTTGCTACATAGGTTCCTACATTCATTACGCAGATCAAGTTTTTTCAAAAGTTGGACGCCACGCCCTTTCGACCACAATATTCATAAATCTAGAACAAGTCATTGTTTTTTTATGTTAATCGCGTATAACTTCAAAAGTTCTCTGTGCAATGATGTGTAATTTGATGACCCATCTGTGCTTAATACTTTCAATATACCCTGTAATTTTGTTAAAATCGTATAAGTAAAACAAAAGGATTTTTTTTAATTATTGATCAAAATAGTTGTGCCCAATGCATTTGGGCGCTTTATGTGTTTGAATGACCTAGAGATATCAAATTTGGTAACAGTATACGTGTAGGTCTTACGCAGATCAAGTTTGTTTTAGATTTCCACCACGCCCATATCCGCCACCAAAAACTGGAAAAGACGTAATAACGTGTAGTATACGTGTGGCGTATATAAAATTTGAAGCTAAACAGTCGTTAGAATATTAGAAAAGCGCCTTTAAAACCGTGTCGGAAAGCTAAGCTTTAATGAAGCTTTCAAAAGTATATGTGCTGAGTGAAAATATGCACGAGGTGTAAGATTAACTCAAAAGCTCCGGCGCCAGACAGCCAAATTTGAGTGCCTAGACGCTTCAGATGACGCGACTGTTCCGTTAGGATCGGGAGCTTAGGCTTATTTTTTCGATGTTAGTAGAACTTAAAAAAAAAAGCTTTGAAATGCAGTCACATTTTCGTAAAGACTGCCGGAAAACTAAGTCGTATTGAAAAAACCTTTTCTTAAATAAACTAAAAAACCCTGGAATATATAATATATAAAATATTATTTATATGTATAAATTATATATATGTACAAAATATTTTATTTATTTTATTTTATTTATTTAAAGTCGACTAAGTAAACAGTCCACATTGAAGAAATTAATATAATTAAGACTAAAAGAGTTACATTATGATTAAAAATATTTTTATAGTTTAAAATAGAAAAAACAAATATTTCAATTCAAATAAAAATATGAAATCTCTAACCCAGTCAGGTTAGATGATAGGTTAGTAAAATAGTATTTTATTTTTGTTTTAATTTCCAACACTATGTTATTTGCTAATTATTGTTAGCTAAGAATGATAGAATACAATTTTTAATATTTAGAAGAGATGCCTCGGCGTTGAAAAAACAATAGAGTCTGTTGTAGTCAGCACAGAGAACTCGAAAAGGTTCATGCTTAGAAAAGTTAGTTTTACATAGGTTAAGGGACAAAGGTGTGAAGTTACGTGTGTGTCTAATTGGAACAGAAGGTTTATATGCCTAAAAAGGTAGGAAGAATCTATATCACCCTTAAGTAGTTTGGCTATAAACATAACCCCAGGCATGATACGACGATAAGTTAGTGAGGGATGATTAAGTAAGGAGGGTAAGTCAATACCTGAAACCCAGTTAAAGCCTCTCAACGCAAAAAGCAGAAATTTTTTTTGTACAGACTCGATAAGATTTTTAGGATTTGAGTATTGTGGTGACCAAATACAAGAACCGTATTCCAGAATGGGACGGATAAGCGAAACAAAAAGAAGCTTTGACGTATAAGGGTCATCAAATTCCTTTGTTCATCGCTTGATGAACCCAAGAACTTGAGTCGCTTTGTTGATAGTAATTGAAATGCGTGTGTCAAACTTTATCCTATGATCTAGAAGAACTCCTAAATCATTCACGTCGTCTACTCTAATCAGAGGTACCATATTAAGAGTATAATTACTGACGTTTCTGTAAAACGACATAACCTTACATTTCGAACAATTTAGTTGTTAGTTCAAGATCACCTTACAATAGACAGTTAGAAGCTATATTATTATAAGTTAGGCAAATCTTGACATCATCAGCATACATTAAGATATTAGAATTTAAAATAATATTGGGAAGGTCGTTAATGAATAGGTTAAAAAGAAGAGGACCGAGATGACTACCCAGAGGAATACCTGAGGTTACAAAGACAGGTTTAGAAGTTGCGGATTTAAATATTACTGTTTGAGTTCTATTATTAAGATAGTCAGATACCCATAACAGAAAATTATATGGAAATCCAATCAAGTTTAAACTAAAAGGAAATGGTTAACAGAGTCAAAAGCTTTTCTAAAGTCAGTATAAATAACATCAGTCTGCAACTTATTCTGAAAACCTTTGATCACTAGAGAAGAAAACTCTAGTAGATTGGTAGTTGTAGATCTCTGTTTCACAAAACCATTTTTGTTATGGATTCCGATTGGGTGCTCTAAGTGACAAGACACTATCAAGCTTGAAATTCTCACTGGGTCGCAAAATAACGGACAAGCAGTGTAAGACGGCGAGCGAAAACTAAAACACCCAACAACAACTTGCCTATTAGGCGCAGCAAAAGAGAGCAAATATATATTCACCACACAAAACTGCTCAGTGAACACACAGACAAACCTGGGTTGCAAACGACTACCGGAGAAAACCGAGACAACGAATGAGCACAGCAACTTTAAAGTTGTAATTTACAAATTATATTACGAACAATAGAATAAAATTTAACACAAATCATGCACCACAGGCTTAATATCGATATATAACTAAAAGTCAAAAAATAATATGCTTTTAAAACACATATAACCACAGAATTAGGCGAAGCAAGACAAAACACAACTGATGCTTACGAAGTACTCAGAGTATTATATATATATAAAATCAGTAAAGTGTGAAAAGAGGAAACAAAAGAGGTTAGTGTTAAATAAGAGATTTTGCAGTGGCTTCATAGTGCTTGTTTTTATAGGGTCAAAACCATTAAGAATCGGTCGATCCGATCATTCACAACTGTTCCGGGTTCGAGAGGAAGGGAAGATAATTACTCAACATGACAACAGGTATGATAAACCGTATGGGCCCGCAGTGGCCACAGTAATCCCCACAGCCACCACGTAGCAGTAGCTGCAGCCAATAATCAGCATGCACGGCTCCAATTAGATTTAATATATCGTCGATGTTATCATCATTCTAAGAAACTAATGGATTAAAAGAAAGTGTAGTTTAAAGTACAACCTGCAAATCACACGTGGTCACAATGCTTCTCAAACTGTAGAGTTGCCGCCTCTTCAGCCATTAGGCTTACTTAACAGTTAAATAATTTAAAATAATTAGGAGATCATTCTTGTAAGCGCTATGAAAGCTTGGATAATAGTTATAATTTAATTTTTGTGACATTTTCTTTTATAATTAAAGTTTCTTTGTAAAGATTGGAGGGCATATGGTATGTAACTTGAAGTACATAAAGTAGGGCATTTATTCATATTCTTATACGAGGTGTGTTCAAAAAGTAAGATGACTTTTCAAATTTCGCGGGCAACATATTTTCGATTATCGATTTTTTTGTTTTGTTATATTGGTACACTCTTCCCTAACATCTGTACCAAGTTTCAATGGAACATCCTCTTTTGTTTGGTTGTGAGAGGCGTAAAGTTATAAGTTATTTTGCGAGCTCGGCGATTTTTTGGTATCGAAAAATATGGATCAAAGGATTTGCATCAAATTTAGTGTAAAAAATAAAATGAAGTGCTCTGAAACACTTGAAATGTTGACAGTGGCATACGGTGAAACTGTTCTGAGTAAAAAAAATGTGTACAAGTGGTACAAACTCTTCCAAGATGGCCGGGAAGATGCCAATGACCAGCCTCGCTCTGGACGCCCAAGCACGTCAACAACTGATGAAAACGTTCAAGCAGTGACGAAAATTGTTTTGGAAAATCGTCGAATCACTATCAGAGAAGTTGCTGAAGATGTCGGTATATCGCTTGGCTCGTGCCATGAAATTTTTTCAAACGTTTTGGGTATGAGTCGTGTGTCAGCGAAGTTTGTTCCGAAATTGCTGAATTTTGACCAAAAGAACCGTCGCATGAGCATCGCTCAAGAGCTGTTGAATGACGTCAACGACGACCCAGATTTACTCAAAAGGGTCATAACTGGTGACGAATCATGGGTATATGGTTATGATATCGAAACCAAAGCCCAATCGTCCCAATGGACGGAGATTTGCAACGATTGAAGAGATAAAGACTGCATCGCTGCAAGAGCTAAAGGCTATACCGAAAAGTGCTTATGGGAAGTGCTTTGAGGATTGGAAAAACCGTTGGCATAAGTGTATTGTATCTGAGAGGGATTACTTTGAAGGGGACAACATAAATATTGATAAATAAATTAATAGTTTTTCTTGAAAATACAAAGTCACCTTACTTTTTAAACACACCTCGTATGTGTATATTCGACTTCTTTCACAGCCACGTTATAATTACATAAGATAATGCAACGTCGTCCATGAGCTCATCGACTTCGGAGTAAGTTTAAATTCATCAAAAAAAAATTTGTAAGTAATTTATAATTTTTTTTATGTGGGTATACACATATTTTCAAATTATAATTGTCCATCTTGCCAACGAATCAGGTTGCATTCCTTATTTTACCTATAAAATCTTTATAATAAAGTAAATGATTAATTTCGTAAGAATACTAAAGTAGTTAAAATGTTAAAGAGATATTGGATATCAAATAATGTAAATATAGATTGAAAACTGACGTAATGACGTATTCATCCCAAGTAAAGCATGGCCATAAAAGTAGTAGCTTAAAGATATTAGAAGGACACGCGACAACTGTTCGTGTAGGTAGGGTGGATAATGACGCGGAGCTCAATACCATCAGAGTTCGAAAAAACCAGACAAGGTACACAATAATTAACTTCAATCTTCCGATTGTTTCCTATTCAGTGTTGAATTGGTTACGATTTCCATATTTCTCTATTTCTTTGTGTTAGTTAATCACATAAAAACGTTCACATTATTATTATGAAGGTGCACTTAGGAGTGTCATATTAAGAGAGAGTAGGAAAAACCCTGACGTACACCGGCGAGCTAACAATAGCAGTGGCTAGAAGTTCACAATTCAAAAGCTCTTTGTACTCTGAAACCCAAGACACAAGTAGTACACTACAAATGAACTTAGAGCATTGAATTTTTGTGTGCGTAATAATTATTTTAGCCTCAATGATTTCTGTGGATTTGATTGTGATCGAATGACAAGCAAGGAAGTTAAAGAATCAATTTCATAGATAATATTTACATAAAGCCGTGTACGCTTTGTTTGTTTAGTTGACAGTGTGACCATGTCGGCATGTTATGAATTTTTTCAATTATATGCAAAAAAAAACATTTTCAGTATATTCTTTGGTATATTTTCTGTTAAAATATCATTTAAGTTTTTTGTTTTCTCTCGAAATGGGTTACGGCCATTTGACGGTCGAGGACTGTCGACTGTAGCTTTCTTACTTGTTTGTTAAGGATGCGGGCTCCACAAATATATAAACCCAATTGTCAAAGCTGCAAGAAGAAGCAGGAAAACCGGCAAAGAGGGGCACTCAATTCCAAAAGGGTGTCTCAGAAATAGATGATAGTTTTAGTGTAAAATTTAAAAACGTTAGAATTTTAGAACGTCCAACAGAACAAGCGTCCCAATCTGAAATAAATAATATTTTTAAGCCCTATCACGAAAGAGTGAAAAAATATTATTTAGCTAGAGATAGAATATTTGCTGGACAATTTGAAAAAAATTTGGGAATACTATTCGTCAGCGGAAATATTTTAGATTATTAAAAAACAAGAAATCTATGATAGTGTCTACTGTTTTTCAGAACAATATCGACCGTCGTAGTTATTCTAGTGTTTCGTTTTTAGAGTTCTCAGAACTTGGACTGCACGATACCGGAGCAAATATAAGTTGTATCGGATCGTCTTTAGCAGAAATGGATTTTTCGAAATTTCCACATTTCAAGCCAATTTTGTCGCAAGTGCGCACAGCTGATGCCAAATAGCATCAGGTATCTGGAATTCTAAAAGTGAAAATGAAGTACAAGGACATAGAAAAATTTATTGAGCTTTACATTTTTTCCTCTATTTCTCAAAGATTAATATTAGGCATATATTTCTGGCGGGAATTTGAATTAGCACCAGGAATCATCAGTTCAATTTTAACGGAGGATCAAGAAGATAATAACGAAACTATGTATATGTTATCCGTTCAAGAACGACATCAACTTGAGTCAATGAGAGAATTATTTCCAAATTTTGAGAAACAAGGATTAGGTCGCACAGCGCTAATAGAACATAATATCGATATTGGTGATAGTTAACCTATTCAATTCAGTAAGTCGTGCGGTTGAAAAGCTAATGTTCAAATAATGTAAATATAGATTGAAAACTGACGTAATGACGTATTCATCCCGAGTAAAGCATGGCCATAAAAGTAGTAGCCTAAAGATATTAGAAGGGTACGAGACAACTGTTCGTGTAGGTAGGGTGGATAATGACGCGGAGCTCAATACCATCAGAGTTCGAAAAAACCAGACAAGGTACACAATAATTAACTTCAATCTTCCGATTGTTTCCTATCCAGTGTTGAATTGGTTACGATTTCCATATTTCTCTATTTCTTTGTGTTAGTTAATCACATAAAAACGTTCACATAATTATTATGAAGGTGCACTTAGGAGTGTCAAATTAAGAGAGAGTAGGAAGAACCCTGACGTACACCGGCGAGCTAACAAGAGCAGTGGCTAGAAGTTCAAAATTCAAAAGCTCTTTGTACTCTGAAACCCAAGACACAAGTAGTACACTACAAATGAACTTAGAGCATTGAATTTTTGTGTGCGTAATAATTATTTTAGCCTCAATGATTTCTGTGGATTTGATTGTGATCGAATGACAAGCAAGGAAGTTAAAGAATCAATTTCATAGATAATATTTACATAAAGCCGTTTACGCTTTGTTTGTTTAGTTGACAGTGTGACCATGTCGGCATGTTATGAATTTTTTCAATTATATGCAAAAAAAAACATTTTCAGTATATTCTTTGGTATATTTTCTGTTAAAATATCATTTAAGTTTTTTGTTTTCTCTCGAAATGGGTTACGGCCATTTGACGGTCGAGGACTATCGACTGTAGCTTTCTTACTTGTTTGTTAAGGATGCGGGCTCCACAAATATATAAACCCAATTGTCAAAGCTGCAAGAAGAAGCAGGAAAACCGGCAAAGAGGGGCACTCAATTCCAAAAGGGTGTCTCAGAAATAGATGATAGTTTTAGTGTAAAATTTAAAAACGTTAGAATTTTAAAACGTCCAACAGAACAAGCGTCCCAATCTGAAATAAATAATATTTTTAAGCCCTATCACGAAAGAGTGAAAAAATATTATTTAGCTAGAGATAGAATATTTGCTGGACAATTTGAAAAAAATTTGGGAATACTATTCGTCAGCGGAAATATTTTAGATTATTAAAAAACAAGAAATCTATGATAGTGTCTACTGTTTTTCAGAACAATATCGATCGTCGTAGTTATGCTAGTGTTTCGTTTTTAGAGTTCTCAGAACTTGGACTGCACGATACCGGAGCAAATATAAGTTGTATCGGATCGTCTTTAGCAGAAATGGATTTTTCGAAATTTCCACATTTCAAGCCAATTCTGTCGCAAGTGCGCACAGCTGATGCCAAATAGCATCAGGTATCTGGAATTCTAAAAGTGAAAAAGAAGAAATGAAGGAGGATCAAGAAGATAATAACGAAAAGATGTATACGTTATCCGTTCAAGAACGACATCAACTTGAGTCAATGAGAGAATTATTTCCAAATTTTGAGAAACAAGGCTTATGTCGCACAGCGCTAATAGAACATAATATCGATATTGGTGATAGTTAACCTATCAAGCAGCGTTACAATTCAGTAAGTCGTGCGGTTGAAAAGCTAATGTTTACAAAAGTCGATCGCATGCTAACTCTCGGGGTGATCGAGCCGTCACAAAGTGCTTGGAGATCTCCAATGCGCATATAATCCAAACAAAGAACGGTTATGTCTAGACGCTCGGAAGCTAAATGAAGCTATACGAAAAGACCCATATCCTTTGCAAAGTATTGAAGGCATTTTCGCTCGTCGACCGAAAACAAATTTAATTTCCAAGTTAGATCTGAAAGATGAATATTGGCAGATAAAGCTCACTGCGGAAGCGAAACCTTTGATCGCATTTACAGTCCCAGGCCGAGCATTATACCAGTTTACGGTCATGCCTTTTGGGCTCTGTAAGGCTCCATCCACAATGTCGCGTTTAATGGATGATTTAATGCCTCCAGACTTACGTCATTGTGTTTTCGGCTATCTGGACGATCTTGTTATTGTTTCAGAAGATTTTTCTTCTCACCTTGCGGCTTTAGTTCGTACAGCAGACCAATTTAGAAAAGCAAATCTTACTTTGAACATTCCCAAAAGTCACTTTTGTGTCACTAAGGTAAATTATTTACAATAAGTGATTAGTTGCACTGGTGTAGCCACTGATCCTGAAAAAATTTCTTGCGTGCTATCTTGGCCCACACCTAAGAACTTAAAACAAGTTCGAGGTTTCTTCGGGGTTTGTGGTTGGTATAGAAGATTTATAAAAGATTTCGCAGAAATTACGTGTCCCATTACTGAAGTGCTGAAAAAAAAAAATTTATTTGGTCATCAGAAGCTCAGAAAGCAATTATAAAATTAAAAACATTGCTAACTACTGCTCCTGTTCTGCAAAATAGAGACTTCACACGAAAATTCTTTTTGCATTGCGATGCTAGCAATTACGGCATTAGCGCGGTATTAGTGCAAATGTCAGACACAGTCGAAGAAAGACCACTGGCATTTATGTCAAAAAAATGATCTAAAGCGCAAAGGAACTACAACGTGACAGAACGCGAGTGCCTTGCCGTAATTTTAGCTATTGAAAAGTTCAGGTGTTACCTAGAATTACAGCCCTTTGAAGTAGTGACCGATCATTCAAGTCTTCTATGATTGATGCGGCAGCAGAATGTATGTGGTAGATTAGCCCGTTTGATACTTCGTCTGCAAGCATTTAAGTTCACTATTTCTAATCGAAAAAGAAAATATCATGTTGTTCCAGATGCGTTGTCGAGAATTTGTGAAGAAGAAATTTATAGCGTCGAATGGATAGGTCCCGAAATTGACTTAGAGTCCTCCTCCTCCTTGCTTGCCGCTGTTCGTTCTTATCTTAGAGCCGATCAGACTGAATGGGATACTAACTTGACAAGTATTTCTTCGGCTCTACCATCAGAGTGCATCAAGCGATAGGATGTTCGCCCTATAAGGCTTTGTTTGTCACTAAAGCAATTATCGCTTTTAGAAGAATCACCACTGTTAAAGCCTCGGGATCAGCTACAATTATTACGAGAGAATATTAAAAACAGTAGTCTTGCTGCTTACGATCGTAATGCGACTCATTACAATTTGTGTTCAAAGACCGTCTCCTTCAAAGAAGGCCAAGAGGTAGTTAAACGAAACTTTTATTTGAGCAATTTCTCTCTCTAATGTCTGATATGTATGAACTGTAGGAATAGAAGGGATTGGGAGGGTTAGTTGGGATGTTGAGGAAAATTCTGATTGTTTTATTCTGTCTGTGTGCTACTGGCCAGTCCTGCACAGCTGTGGTAACCTCTGGAACCAACCAGTAGAGTCTAGGAAAACCGCCAAGTTTTCCCAAGAGTGGCCAGTTCAACGAAGAAAGGCTTGCCCACAAATTGGGTCCTCTTTCTAAGAAATGCAGGGCAGTCGCAGAGAAGATGCTGGACACTTTCGTGTTCCTCTTCATCCTCTCAGCTGCGGCCATACGGCCGATGTAGCAGTGCGAGGTGTTAGCTTACTTCTGAGATGAAGGTGCAGAAGTCTCTCTAGTGTTTTCAATAAAAACGATGAGATACTTATGGGCCTATAATCTTTTGCTGAGCAGTGGTTTATCTTTCCTGCCTTGGGAATGAATGCCACA